>PVIR01008037.1:0-58451 GCA_004026965.1 Petromus typicus
TCCACACCCAGTATTGTTATGTGGTTACCGGGGAATCGAACCCGGGTCCTTGCGCTTGCAAGACAGGTGCAGGAACCACTGAGCTAAATCCCCGGCCCCACCTAAATACTTTTAAGTACATTTTCACACATGACCTTTATAATATCTCAGTGTAATGGGCAAGTCAGATAATACACAGATAAATAACAGGAACATACACTTAACTTACTAAGGTCTTTCTACATGCCAGGCACTGACCTAAATATGAATGTTGTCATTTAACTCTAACAACCCTTTTGTCCTCATTGAACAACTTAAGAAAAGTTATCTTGTGCAAGGAACATAGCTAGTATATGTAGAGTTCTAGTTCTAGACGATCTAGCTAAACAGAATAAAAAATAATAGTGTGCCAAGGTCACAAGGGAGGAATAGGTGTAGAGATCAGGGGTTGTTTTCATTTCATTAAGACATACTACAATTTACCATGTAAAACCTGAAGTTTTAAAAAGACTACAATACACAAAAAACAGAAAGAAAGCATAGCAAACCTAAGAATGTTTAAGAATATGACAAAAATAGATTTTCCAACTCCCTAAGGAACATAAAACTTCATGTTAAATATTATTAAATGGGTCACTTTAAAAACAGTCTAAACAAAAGATCTTCAAAATGCCTTGTTTTACCAATGGTACACTAATTATTCTTTTTTTTTTTTTTTTTGAGACAGGATCTCATTTTTGTAGTTCAGGTTGGCCCTAAGCTCACTATGTAGCACACACAAGCTCTGAACTCATAGCAATCCTTCTGCCTCCTGAGTGCTGGAATTACAGGCATAAGCCATTATGCCCAGCCCACTAATTATTGTTTAAAACAATCTGAAATTGTCTCACATTAAAAAAAAAAAGAAAGAAAGAAAGAAAGAACTAAAATAGTATACCAAAAAATAAACAGGCAAAGGGAATGGTGACCTCCCAACCTCTGATACAAAAAGTAAGAAATTAATAATTATGGGTTGATTGAGTAAACTATGTCACTGCTAGAATTGCAAAGGATAAGAGACAAGTTTTTCTGGTGTACCAGGACTTATGCATAAACTACCTTAATCATATTATAAATCCAGACTAGATTTAAGTTTTGAAATTAGCATTCACCTGAAACACTTTAAGTTCAGATAGAGGGAGTAGATAGTATTGCTCAACGCGAGTTTCTATAAAGCTGGGTTAGCTTCCAGTAGCATCCATAGAGTAGCAAATAGTAAAAATTTCTTTAAAATAGTTCAGGGACAGAAGGTGGTAGGGAAAGTCACTTCAGAAATATTACTAAATTATGAAAACATTTCCTTATCTTTCAAGTCTAAAAAATTATTTCTAAAATTAACACAGAACTTGTAAACTTCAAAAAACTGCCACTGAAAGTATACCATAAACTCTGATTTTGAAATTAACGGAAAGTCATAATGGTCAATAACATGAAAAGAAACTCAGTACCAGTAATCAAAGAAAGTTAGATTTTTTTTTTCATCTATCAGAATAGCAAAAAGAAAAAACAAACAAATTTGAACATGCTATTTACAAGGACGTACTAAAATGAATAGCATCCTCTTACATGACCAAAAGGCAAGGACAATGTCTGTCTTACTAATGATATAGAGCCCTGCACCAAGATCAGTGCCTTGTACATGGTAAATACTCAATAAACTTCGATAAATTAATAAAAAAATGTTATTTATAATTCATAGAATAAAACATATATCATGAGGACACCTTGACACAAATAAATAACTAAGTAAATAGAAGCTCTTCGTTGTAGCAGAACACCAATTCCATCCCCAGTAACCAAATACAGTAATGCTGGGTGTGGTGACTCACACCCACCAGCAATCAGTACCACATACCACAGTGCCAGACATGGTGGCTCACACCTATAATCCCAGCACTCAGGAGGCAGAGGCAGGAGGATTGCTGTGAGTCTGAATCTTGCCTGGGCTACACAGTGAGCTCAGGGCGAGCCTGAACTACAAAGTGAGGCTCTTGTTTCAAAAAATATATATAAAAAATAAAAACAAAAACATGTATATTTGCATACATTAACATGTTTATAAATGCATATATTGTAAAACATGGTTTTCTAGTGTTTTTATATGTAAAAATGTGTTTGTATGAGAGGGAAGGAAAGAGAAAGACGTATGGGACAAAATGCTAACAGCTGATAGATCTGGATAAAAGATATTCCAGAGTTTTTTGTACAATTCTTGTGCGCTTGAAATTATGTTGAAAAAAGTTAAACCTCAAAATATGCCTAAAATTAATTGCCCCCCCTTACCTGCCAGAACTCCCTATATAAGCAGACTACACACTATATCGGGGCCCACAAGCCAGATATCTAGTAATCACCATTAAGTATCTCTCTCCCCCACCTTCCCCCAAAACCAAAACCAGAAGCCAGTCTGCAGCCATCGCTGCCTCCTGATCTCAACTTGTAGCTCCTGAGCCAGACAGACGATTAGCACTTTTCACTTCAATTACTGCACTTACTCCTAATTTTGTCTTCTCCTGTTCATTCTTGATCTCACTCCAGATCATTTTCTGCTGCAGTGAAAATTTGCTTATTTCTCATAAGCAAATCTGATTACGTCACACACATCACTAACCACCTCACCCCAACCTCAAGAGTTTCCAATGACTTCTTGCTTCTCTAAGAATTAAAATCCTTCTTCTGCCAGTTATATTCAGTTCTTAGAAACCATGCTCTCTTCTGATGCAGAGCCTTTACACATTCATGTTTGGAATGGTCCTTCCTCCCACTCTACATCCTTTTGGATTCTCAAGGGTTAGCAATCCAGTCAGGTCAATTTCCCCTCACACATATATCCTACCTTCCTTATATTTCACTGTATTTGCACTTTTGTTTGTAGTTTGTTAAAACATAGGTGAGATGTTTTAAGATATTTTAAGGAGAGACAGGTAGCTAATGAGCATAAAATGTATCCAGAACTGATACCATAAAATATGCTAAGATAAGCAGTAGATTATGTAAATTAAACTTAAAGAGATGAAGAAAAGCAGATATTTTAATGTTCATGAAACAAAAAAGGTACTGAATATTCAAGATACATAAATAAATAAGGTACTATATATTATGCTATAATAAATGTACAGGAGACTAAAGGGCCAATGAATACTTATACTCATGAGATCTTAATTTAGCCATCCACTCATGGTGCTTACTTTGGCCTACATGTCTTCTGCCCAGGAACACAAAACTCACAGTTATTCATCAAGATTATTGGCAAGCTCCAACTGTGGTTAGTGCGCTTGTCCTGTGTCTCTCTAATATATTTAAAAAATAAATAAATAAAACAACTGCAAAGTATAAGAAAACCCGCAGATCTCAACATTTATGGAACAGAAATGTCAATGCTATGGAGCATGAAATGTCATGCTATGGAGCAATGCAATCTAACAGTGCTATGATGATGGCAGTGCCATGGTTACAGTTTAAAAGGTAGTCTTTAATCTTTGGAGATATATGTTCTGATATATTTTATGAATATAAAATTATGATGTTTGAGATTTGCTTCAAATAACTGGGCACAAATGAGGGGTTTACAGAGGAGCTAAGATTGGCCTGATGCCAATGTCTGTGGGGGTTGAATAATGAATATATGAATAATGAATATATGAAAGTTTGTTATTACTGTATATCTCTAAGATATAATCAAATGATTTCATTTAAAGAGAAAGAAAAAATCCAAGAGAAGAGTGAAGAGTGCAGAGCCTTCACGCAAAGGCCATGTGAGATCTCTGGACAGTGTCGTACATGGCCTAAGACCAGGAATTACTACATGGTATAAGTGAAAAATATGGTGAATGTTTAAAGTTTTAGAAATTGTTATAGTAAAAGGCACACTGCTATTCATCCTTCTCAAAATACTTCCCCTTGTTTCAAATACATATCTCCTCATTCTTACCACTTTCTAAAGCAGTTCTGGAAGTTCTCTTCCATATCTTTCGTTGTACTGTCGTGGGTACCTCAATGTCCTAAATCAATCTTAAATGTTTACTTTTCGTGGTCATTTTCTGACTTTGGGGAAGAGCCAGAATTCACACAGTGCCAGATCTAGTGAATAATGTTTATTAGGACACACTGTAATCTTTTATGAGCCTGCCTTTCCAGTTAGATGGCACTTGGAAACAGCATTCACTATATTTTTTTTATCATACTTTATAAAGACAGTAAAGAGGACTCTGGCACTTCAGAAAGTGGCAAGAAAAATGGGCTAAGTGTGTTCAAAGAGGGCAGATTATTCTCAGGGAGATTAAGATATAGGAACTGATTCAATCTCCTATTCATTTTCAACCTAGTCACATCTGTCTCCCGATTCCCCTCCAAATATTATCAGCAAAGTTATCAATGACTCCTTATTCTAAATCAAAAGGATTTGAGACTTGCTCTTGCTTAATCTTTCTCAGCTGTACCTTATATTCCCTCATCTTCAAAGTTCTATTCTAGACTATACATTCCTCTGTTGTTTTGCTTTCCTATTCACAAAATACAAAAAATAATTAATCTTAACATTTTTCCACACATACAATTGATCAACAAGTCTTCTCTTTTGCATCCATCCACTTCTATCCATATGCACTGAAACAATCCAAATTCAAGCTGCCATTATCTCTTTCCTGGACCATACCTTGAATTTCTCCTTTATAACTTAGTCCTGCTCTAATTCACTTCCTGTCCTGTGTCCAAGACCTTTTGGTTTTAGTTGTGGTAAAATGTACATAACATAAAATGTACCATTTCGACTATTTTTAAGTGTTCTCCAGGAGATGTTTTGACAAATGGTCTTCTAATGATGTCTTCTTGCTTAAAACAGAAAATAAGTGGCTCAGGTCCAGGGAGGAAGGAGATTTCTCTTCTATTTTTATGTTTCTGTGGTGCTGAGAATTGAACCCAGAACCTTGTCACTAAGTTAAATGCCCAGCTAAATCGCTATCTTACTGAGGCTGGGCTCGAACTTGAAATCCTCCTCCTGCCACACTGGGATAGAGTTTAGATTACAGGCACGCACCACCACACCCCGCTGAAAAATATTTTTAATAAAAAGAATTATTTGAAACGATTGTTATACCAATGCCAAACTGGATGTGGTGGCCTGTGTCTCATATTCAAATATATAATATTCCCACATACTCAGAAGGCTGAGGCAAGAGAATTTCAAGTTGAAGGCACGCCTGGGCAATTTAATGAAATTCTGTCTCAAATTTTTAAAAGAACTGGGGGTCAAAGGTCAGTGGCAGAATGCCCTATGTTCAATTCTTAGTATGTACAGGAGTGAGGGATTGATTTAAAAATAAATATTCCATTCCACAATGAGAAACAGGATATCCAACAGCAGCCTAAGTATGAAAATAATAAATTGGAATACTTTGCAATTGTACATGTATATTGTAAACCTCAACTTCAGAGTGATATGCAAGTGTTTACTATCATGACTATTCATTCAGCAAGGAGGTAAAGACAAATACTTCAAGAAAATGCCCCAGAAATCAGGAAATGAGGGAAGGGGAATTAAAAATGTAGTACTGCATATGCTTTTAATTTAGAAATATGTTGATAAAGAGTCAATGTTTAAGGAAAAACTACATGAGTCTATGGTGGAGAAAATGCTAAATGTAGTAAATAAAATGATTATTTCAGCTAAAGCACTTAGCCTGTCACTATTGTGTAATATTTCATTCAAATACCATTACTATAATTTTAATTTACTGATTGAAATATAAATGAAAATCTAGATCCACTAAGGAAGAACAGAAAGGTTGAAAAGACAGAGCAATCCAAAATATATTTCCTATTTTTGTACTAAGTAACCAAATA
The DNA here is from genome assembly GCA_004026965.1 of Petromus typicus. Lineage (NCBI taxonomy): Eukaryota > Metazoa > Chordata > Mammalia > Rodentia > Petromuridae > Petromus > Petromus typicus. Next base: position 5,860 of record PVIR01008037.1, read on the forward strand.
CAAATAGACTTGTTTCAAAATTTGCAAAAAAAAAAAAGAAAACTTGAAGTCTGACTTAAATTTTCAAAGCCTTGACTGAAAGGTTTTCATACTTTTTTAAAATACTTTCACTTCAAAAATTGTATTATAAATTGGTAGAATAATAAGAATAATAAAACAGAGATTAAAATGCAAATATTATATTAGTGTCCTTAAGGCTCACACTCTCAATTGTGCTGCCATCACTGACAAGCTGCATGCTCTAACAAGGACAATTAGTTAACCCTTTGAAATCTGTTTTCCCTTAAAAAAAAAAAAAGCAAATTATCATGTGTCCTAAATTTTATCTTTAATTTGAACACCTTGAAATCAGGATGTCTTATAATTGCTTTGTATTTTAATGTACAAAATACCTTTATAAGATGATGATGTGTCTTACAAGATTTACAGCAATGATTCTGCTTAAACTGGGGTCCTTTTGCTCCCCAGGAGACATCTGGCAATGTGAGAGGCTTTTTGTCACAACTGGTATAAAAACAGGTTAGGGAATACTACTGGCATTCAGTGGGTAGACTGAAGATACAGCTAAAATCCTACAGTGCAGAGAATAGCACCAAAGAAAAAAGAATTATCTAGGCAATGGTTCTGCAATCAGGAAATTAGAATTTTACAAGAAATAACATCCACTTAAATAGGGTTGTTAGAATTAAAAGAAAAAACACATGAAATGTGCTCAAAATAGTTAATTACCACAAAGTATATTTATTATAAATTAATAATAGTTCTTTTTTTTAATCCAGTAGGCTTATGACAAGTTACTTTTCTACTGAATAAATTCCAAATTCATTAACCTGGCTTACACACTATTATTTCCCAATTTACCTTTCAAGTTAGACCTCCTATTACTTCACTACATAAAACTCCTCCTATTTATCTCCTCTATATTGCTTCACTAACACAACCTGGGTGTCACAACCTATGCCTACACTCCAACCACTTCTTCCATCTACAAGACTTTGGCCTGACTTTCCTCAGGACCCTAACCTTCAATACACAGCTCTTCCTTCAGCCTATAGAGGCTACAAGTGACCTCTTCATATCAGGACTATCTAACCAGTCTCCTTCTGAATGTCACTGTTCCCTTTACACAGCTCTTATCATAGATTTCCTATACTCTACTGTAGTTATATAATTACTAATACCTCCTCTACTAAAGCATTATACACTCTTAAAAGGGACACACTGATTAAACCTACAACACTTGACACTGTTTATTAGCCCACTCTCCTTAAACATTTTCCACCTATGGCTTTGGTACTATTATATATTCTTAATTCTTTTCTCAACTCTGAGCGTTCTAATTCTACCTCCTTCTCCTCAGCCTCTGCCCCTATTTTAAATATTCTACTCTAACTCTATCTCAGATTTTTTTTTCTCTAGTTCTACAATGACAGCTACTATCAATTCCAATTACACTGTTATAAATGAATATCAAATTATTATTTCCAGGCTCAGCTACTCAAACTGCAGATGTACATTTACAGTGTCTATTTCATTGGGTTTATCAGACAAAATACATGACCAAAACATCAAGTTTGTTTTCAAATCACTGCACTCTCATTCCAACTTGCTGCTTTCTCTATTTCTGTGGGGACCACAATTCACCCTCCCATTCACTAAAACCTCAGTCTTAGGTAACCTCATCTTCCCTAAAACATCAGGGACCCTATTCTCTTATTGTCCCTTTTCATTTAAACCACTTCGGCACCCTAAATATGGTCCTTCAGCAATACTAGTATTAAATTTCCACAAAACATTTTCCATCATTTGCTTCTTTTCCATTCCTTCAATTTCTGTGTTAACAGCACAGACTGAAGTCAGATTTCCCTGGTTCACGTCCCAGCTCCAGAAGTTGACTGGCTATGAATGAGTTCCTAAATCTGGGAGCCTCATTTCCTCATGGGTACTGGTAGAACAGTTAAGTTTCTACCTCATAAGGCTGTCGTGAAGATTAAAATGAGATACTATGTTTAAAGTGTCAACATAATAATAATAACTGCTCAATAAATATTAGTGGCTTTAATGTGGTTTCCATCCCATTTCAAGTCTAATCATTATCTCTTGACCAGATTCCTGCAACAATACCCCAAACTAGCCTCACTGCTCTCAGTCTTTCACTTTTTAAAAAAAACTTTTAATCTTTGAGACAGGGTCTCATTAAACTGCCCAGACTAGACTTACACTTGAGATCCTCCTACTTTAGTCTCCTAAGTAGCTGGGATGTTGTTACACGTATGGGTACCATGTCCAGTTACATTCCTTTGTGTGTATGTGTGTGTGTGTGTGTTTTTTTTTTTTTTTTTTTGGTGCAGGGGATTGCACTCAGGACCTTAAGCTTGTGAGGCAGGCGCAGTGTCACTGAGCTAAATCCCCAGCCCTATGTTCTTAATGATATATTAATTTTTTGTTACTTGTCACTTTTTTAAGGTCTCCTAAACTCGGTTTTATACCAATTTGAATATGACCTTTCTGTGCATTCCAACAGCTGTCAAGTAAATGCAACTAAGTACCTATTATATTCTTCTAAAATATCTGCAAGTGAATTAAAACTGCCCCATCTTTACAGAAAAAATTTAACACATAGTATGTGCACATTTTTCAAACTTCCAGATTAAAGGTTATTCTGAAGAAAGGTGCAAATTAAAAAGCTGAAAGTCATGAAGACCTGAAGTAACACAGTATACATCATGTGCCAGATGTTTAATCATGTACAAATTAACCTTTGAGCCTGTTCTTTCATCTGCAAAGCACAATATTTACAGGGTCGCTGAAGGAATAAATGCACTATGTGTTTGGAGTTTTGAATAGGTAACACGCATGTCCTGCCTTCAATATCTTACCCTTGCAGGCACATCTCAAATGAAAACCACCTCCACCATTACTAAGTGTCACAGTAGGAGAGCACTTAACTGCAATCCTCCTCCTGTTTAAATGAGGTACCAGTATCCACATCACTGAGCTGTGAATCCCAAATGCACAACTTAATAAAGCCTCCACTGGAGTGCCTGAGATGTCAGATTTCATTGATACTGTTTCTTTGGTTTCCTTTCTTCTCAAGTGTGTTCAATGTGTGTTTGTCAAGTGGTCCAGAATTTGGCCTGACACATATTCAGAAAGTAGGCCATTTTCCAGCTGGAAGCCTTTGTGAATGCACAGCCAAATTTTTGACACCTGTACTATAGGCATCCTCTGTTTCAAGTGGAAAGAAAATGTTTCTGTCATTCGCTGCCTTCCATTTTGTACATATTTCTTTTCCATGAAGTTATTATGGAAATTAGTTATTATATTAGTTATTTTAAATTCCCATTTTTCTATAATAGCCTTCATTTACCCTCCAAATAGATATTACATTTAGTATGCTGCTTAAAGTAAATACAAAATACATATTATTTACATTGCTTTTCTCAGTGGGAAATTTTAAAAAATAAATACTTTGTGTTCACTTCTATGTGATATCCTACTAAGTAAGAAATTTTAAAATTTAAATTATTCGAAAGGGAATAACATTTATTGCCATACTAGGTCAATATCAAAGCATGCATTTTCAAATAAAATTCAGTCTGTTGTGAATATAAAGTTACACCCAAGGAAAGTTTCTCCCAAAACTAATTCACATGATTTTCTAGACACTGAGAGTCACATAAGCTCTGAGAACACTCAGCTGTGTACGCGTTTGGAGAGTAAATCTGAACTAAACCATTTTCTCACGTTTTCACCATTCTCGTCCATAACAAAAACCTGTATTTGACATCTGGAGAAAAGTTTGTAGGCACTAAGTAACTTTTCAGTAAATATTTTATGTACCCAAAGCTTACTAGTTATGGAATGGAAGTCTTGCAAAATTACTCATGAAAGTTATCAGACTAAATTACAGGAGTACCTTCCAAAGAAAAGCCAGCTCTCCTAATTTTTTAAGCATTCCACAACATGGGCTCCTAAAGCAGCAGCTAAGGAATTACAAGAGGCCCTTTTCCTGTTATTCCACAAAGATGGGGTCACGGAGGGAGTGTTTAATTAACACTGTATTACAGAATTTCTATGTCACCGGCACAGGCCCTGAAAAAATGCTTCTAAACAACTTCCCAAAGGAAGATGTTTTTCTTGCCCTTCATTTATGAAGTCAAAATACATTTGGAAAGAGGAATACACGTCACTGATTATATGAAGTGAAAACAGCACGGTATAGTCAGCAAACTAAACGCTGGTTCTCGTAAATCGTTTTATGAACAATCTGAAATGTGTAGGAAGGGCTGATACAGGCATAAAGAAGACGACAAAAATTAATACTGCACTTCAGCACCGGCCACTTTCCATCTGACGGATTCTGAATAGCAGCCACCATTACGAATGTCAAAATCAACATAGTACGATGTGCTGTCCACCTTCGACCAACAACAAAAGAACCAACTCAGATTTCTTGGTAGTATCACATTTATGACTGAAGGAGAAATGTATGCACAACAGTGAGGAAAATATCAAAATTAAAACCACCCTGTAAAAAGACAAATTCCTCACCGAATAAAAAAGAACCCTTTAGCCAACCAACAAAAGGTATCTGGCCAAATTCAGCCTGACCACGCGCGGGGAAGGAAGGACCTTCACTGATGCCCGAACCCGCTTTCTTTTATTTCTCCTTTCTTTCTCCTCGTCCTAGTCTTCTGTCACCTCCCTGAACCTATATGGGAAGACACTCGTGGAGGGGATTCGAAAATCACACAACAAAAACCGGGATGTGGACACCATCCGGAGGAAGAGGGAAGGGAAGAGCCCTCACTTACCTGTACCAAAGGCTTTGGCCACCAGCCAGGCCAGATTGCAGGCGATTTTGGCCCTGGAGAAATCATAGTGGTCGAAGGGCTTGATGGCTGGTACAATGAAGGTCTTTCTCATCTCCCTGGGGTCCGCAGCATCCCCCATCTTTCACGGCGGCTCCTCGGGAGGTCCCGGCTCTAACCTTCACATGCTGTGGCCTCGCCGCCGCGGGCGTGGGGAGGGCCGGAGAGGCGAGCTCCGAGCATCGGGGCCGGGGCGAGGCCCGCCGGCGCCGGCGACCGAGGGAGCAGCTCGGCAGCGCGCCCGAGCCGCCGCCGCCCGCGGGACCCGCGGCCCCGGGCGCAGGAATGTGGCGGCGCCGAGTCCACGCGTCGTCCGTCCACCCGCCCCGCGAGCGCGCGTGAGCGAGGTCGCCTCCCCTTTGTCTCGGCGGAGTCACACGGGCTTGGCGGGGGGTGGAGGCTCGAAGGGCCCGGAATTTTAAGGCGCGCGGGGAGGGGAGTCTTCAATCACGTTGTGGAAAATGTCCCCGCCATGGCGATGCCCGCGCGCCCGGCCGCCGCTTCCCTCGCCTCGGAGCCCGGGAGCCCGCGGGCCGCGCGCGGGCGGAGGACGCGCGAGAGGCGGGCGCGCGCGGGGCCGGGGCCCACCCAGCGCAGCAGGCGGCAGCGCGGTGACCGGCGGGGAAAACGTCAAAATCACTGCGGCGCCCAGGCCGCCGGCCGCCGTCCCCTCCTCCGCGCTCCCCTCACGTCGCCGGCTCCGCCTCCGCCTCCTGCCGCCGTCGCCGCCCGGCTCTTCCTCCCTGCGGACGGCAAAGGCGGCGGCCTGACAGAGCCGCAAATCTCACGCTCGCGGATCCTGCCTTATCAGGTAAGTCCTGGAATTTTCCCCCTCTACTGACGCCCCGCTGCGCTGTTCCCCCTTCAGCAGCCGCCGCCACCGCCGACGCCGCTGCGGTTTTCCGGCTGCCGCACTGGACGGGGAGCCGGAGCAGGGACTGAGCATGCGCGGAGCGGGCGCGGCCCCGCCCGCCGCGGGATCCCGGCCCGCACTGAGCACGCGCAGCTTCCTCCCGGCCCGCGCCCGGCCTCGTGCGGTCGCTTTTTAATCATCACTTGGGAGTGAGTGCTGGCTCGCGTGGACGTCCTCTGTGTCCCTGGCTTGGGCTGCTGCTGTTTGCGCTGCGAAAGAGGGAAGGAAGGGAGGAGACGGAGGCCTAACAATGGGCTTTATATTCTGCTTACACAGCTGTTTGGCCAAGAGAATGGATACTTACTTAAAATGCTTATTACAGGATGCATGGATGTATGTGCACTGTGCTACGAATTTGACTGTGCAATTCCATTTAGTCCTCGCAGGTGTTATCTCTGCCTCACCATGAAATTACAAAGAGGTGAATCAAGACACCCATGAGGCATAACCAGGATTGAAGATCGTGTTTGAAGGCTCGCCCGAGCTTACTTAATTTCGCGATACTAAGACATTTTCTTAACTCGATGGCCCCCACTTATTCTTCCTAAGACAGGGGACGATATCCACAGTGCCTCCCTGTTCCTTCAGGAAAAAAGCATAAACCCTTTCCCAAAGCAAATTGACATCCCTAATGATCGCCATCTACAAATCTAAACAGCTTCCTTCTGTCAGGACCCTTCTCCACCCTCCCAAATGGGCATGCTTTGTCAGATCTCTTCATGCTTGTTCGGTCTGGCTCCTCTGGCCACTCGGTTTGCCCCTTCTCTACCTGTAAGCCTCCTCACACTAGTCACTCTCTCTAGGAACCCTTCCCTGATTGCTACTGATGTTTTCCTGGTCCAGTCTGTCCTGGAGGTGCTACTCTACTGTTCCCAGAGCATCCTGTTCTTATTTATGCCATAGCACTTGTCAGGCAGTAGGCCAACCCTCAGTTACTTCTCTGTCTTTGCTATTGATGATGTGATGGCATGGTTTACCTGTAGTACCTAAATGGCAGCCAACCTGTAGTAGTTGCTCAGTTAATGCCTAGGGACAAAGGGTGAGTGTTGTCATAGTCTGTGTGTATTGAGCTTACTTAAATAACCAGTTCCTTTCTTCTTATTTTAATGCATTAATCTTAATTATTGTAAAATCCTGGGCAGTCTTCATGTTACTGAGAAGAAAGCCAAGACTGAGATAAAAATATACATTACCCCATATTATCCAACTAGTTCAGGCAGGCCCATGATTGGAACACAACTATCTTATTCCAGAACCTATACTTTGTACTACTAGCACCTCCCTATTATAATTGTCAGCCTTTGAGATAAAAGCAAGACCACAAAGCATGAGGGGAGAGGCCATGGACCCTATCTAAAAGGTCAGCTCCTCCAGCAAACCTGTCCTTCAATTCCACTTGATCCCTGAAAACACTCCTCTTTGATCCTAGTAAGGTGCTACAGATAAGCTTTCAACTGAGGACAGGAAAGGAATGTCAGCAAGATGATAATATATCTCATGGTGGTTGCCTATCACAGGTATAATTTCTTCACTATCTTACTAGGGTTTTTTTCATGGGTGAGGTCCTTTGCTAGATCACATGGGGATAATAAAAACATATCGATACTAGTTCTTGAAGTAGTTCTTATAACTAATTTCCACATCCACCCTCCTGATTCTAAAGTCAGGACTGAGGATCTTAGAGATTAGTACCCAAGAATTTATGGTTGAATCTGAGCCTGGCCTCAAATTCAAGCTCAGGTCTTCTGACTCTACCCTTCAAGCACCAGTCCCTGTGCCTGCTGTCTCTCCAAACTGTAGTATCAGGCACAGACACAGATGAATAATAACAACATAAAAGCACTGAGTGCTGTGAGAGAATATACAGTACAAAGAGAACATAGAGGTGGAGAACTGGGGGGATTTCCTAGAGACTTCGGTTTAAAGTTCTCAAATCCAACTTCCACTGAGCTGTGGAGCCACATAGCAGGTAAAAGAAGCCTATACTCTAGAATAGTTGAATAACAACACTGAGTTTAATTTGTTGCTGAGTGTAAGAATCTACAAGCAGAAAGGTTTTCAGAGCTGGGAGCTGTGCCTTGTCACCATGGTGTGGCCTATGATCTGGCATGGTGCTTTGCTCTGGAGTGAGTCCGGCATAAATGCTTGTTGAATTTCATTGAAAACTATTTCAACCTAAGTGAATAAAATGAGGAAGAGAAGGAAATAAAGACAGTTTCTTCAGCTTGTCTCCCGATTCAGCGGTGATGCTTTAGTAGGCATGGCATTTCTGTGACCCCAATTGGGGCGGAGTGTGTTTAGGAATGGGGGAAAGATGAGCAGCTAAACAATGAGCAGCTTTTACTTTCGGGGAGGCTGTGGAACAAGTCGGGGTCATTGTAGGAGGCTATTATTAACAAGGAAACACCCTGCCTGCAAAAGAAGAGGGATTCATTTTCAGGGAGACAGACACTCTAATAAGGTGTTCTTTGTGACACCTTCAGAATGATCCTTTTCAAACTGGAAATCTCTGTAGACTATCGCTGTCACAGAGAAACACTCTCTACTGCCTCCTTAAGATAGCTGACTCTGTTCAAAACAAAACTGTGATTCTTTGGACCTGCTTGTCCAACCACAAAGCTCTCCCTCACTGTCTCCAGGCCCAGATTCTCCATGCATTGGGCAGCAGTTACACTTACTCCATAATCTTCCTCTTTAAGTGTTTATCTCTCTTTTTCTGGAAATCCCGAAATGTCAGCCAGTCTTCTTTTACTTACAGCCATTCTCTACTTCTGTCTGGATGGATTAATAAATTTATACATTCAGCAGCCAGTACTGATTGGCACCCAGTACTGGGATGCCATGTTGAATGGGTGTTATGATTCAGATCTTTAATGTCCCTCCCCCAAACCTCTTATGTTGAAGACTTAGTCCTCAGCCAAGCTGCAGTAATGCTGCTGGGAGATCATGGAAGTAATGGAAGTGGGACCTGCTTAGAGAACTTGGGTCATGGGCCTGTGCCCTTGAAATATGATGGGGATCTTGGCCCCTTTCTCTTTCTCTTTGCTCCTCAGACACCAAGAGGTGAATAGCTTTGCTCTACTACTGCAGTACCTCGGCTCACAAATGCTTGTGTTTGCAAAACAACTTGATTCGCAAACAGAAACATTTGGCAAAATTTCTTGTTTGAAAATGCAGTGTTGAATGGTAAGCATGACCATGGCCATCTTTCCCACACAAACACAAACATGGCCATCTTTTCTTAAATCATAGAACAAATGAGGTTTGTGAACCAGGTACCTCTGTACATATTTCCTGCCACAATGTTCCACCTGCCACAGACCAGAGTAATGAGCCCAGTCATGGATGGAGACCTCTGGAGCTGTAAGCCTAAATAAAACTTTCCTTAACTTAAATTAATTTTCTCAGATATTTCATCATGGTCACGGAGAGCTGACTAAAACAACAGGACAACTGAAGAACAAAATTCTCAGAGGGAAATTTAGAGCTTTTGTGGTCTGAACCCAGCTCTCTTTCCTTCTCGTGGGTGTCTCTCCAGCTGTCAAAAGCCTTGGTATTTTTATTTATTTATTTATTTATTTATTTATTTTTTTTTTTTTTAGGTTTTTTGAGACAGGGTCTTGCTTTGTAGTTCAGGCTGGCCCTGAGCTCAGCCTCAAACTCACATCACAATAATCCTCCTGCCTCTGCCTCCCGAGTGCTGGGATTACAGGCGTGAGCCACCATGCCCGGCACTGTGGTATGTGGTACTGATTGCTGCTGGGCATGAGTCTCCACACCCAGTATGGTATATGGTTACCGGGGATCGAACCGGATCCTTGCGCTTGCAAGACAGGTGCCGGAACCACTGAGCTAAATCCCCGGCCCAAGCCTTGGTATTTAACCAGTGGAAATCTTCAGTGTATGTTGGGAGCTGTTTTCTACAGTGCCATGGCTGCTCATGCAGGAGAGAAAAAGTCGGCCTGATTTCTGGATCAGAGCCCAACATTATCTACCTTCCTCAAGGATAATTACTGTCTTTGCCAGATTACACTAAGAACCTTTACACACCCTAGTGCCAGATTAAACTAAGAACCTTTACACACCCTTGTGCCAGATTAAACTAAGAACCTCTACACACCTTCACCAGATTAAATTAAGAATATTGTCAGCACACCCCACCCACCAGTTCTTTCACTGACTTTTTTTTTCTTTTCTGCACACGTGAATGAAGCTAGTCGGCTCAGGGACGGTACTTAAGAAATATGTAAAAGAAGGCTGTTAAATAAACGTGGCGCTCATTCAGTAATGACTGATGAGCCCTTCCAAGTCTCGCTGTCCTGTCTTTACTTATTTCTCATCCTAGCCCCTCGACTTGGTCATCCCATTGCTCTGCCTGGCTGAGCCCGGCAAATGTACTCTCTCAGAAGAAGAAGAAAACTAAGCCAGGAAGTACTCATATTATTTATCTTAAATAGGAAGCGTGTATTCAGGTACTACTGTTCTCTTTCACCTAGTTACATTCAAAGTAGCTGAAATGTACTGAGGACTTGCCATATGACAAGCTGTGTTTTATATACATGAACTTACTTAATCCTCATCCGAGCGCTGTCATTTTCCTCCTTGGGTGGATGGAGAAGCCAAAAGGCAGAGGAGTTGAGTGAAGATCTTGTTATTTTGAAACTGAAGGAATTAAAATAAGTGAACTTTGAATCAACGAGGTTAAGAATGCGGGCTGGGAGTGTAGCTCAGTAGCACAGTGTGCTCTTAGCATGTTTCAAAGCTCTGGGTTTAATTCCTAGTACCAAAACCAAACAAATAAAAAGATCTAAGGGTAGCAAATGGGGGAGTGATTAGCTAACTGATGACAACAGGGGGCTCAGTTGGCTAGAGTCTAATGGTGTCAAATAAACAGACATAAGATAGAAGAGTCTGTGCCATGTATCTGACAATCTGTCATTTCTGGGCGCTGTGTGGCTTATGTGGAATAGCTGACAGATTTTTATACGGCTACTCTTCAGCCTTCACAACAATTCCAGCAAAGCTGTATAGTTTGATGCCAAAATGTGCTTGGAACAGCTAAAATGTAGAGAGGCCACATGATTTCTTAGAGTTGCACTGTGAGTCTGTGTCTATACTAACTGAGGCACCTGGCCCTGGGGTGCTCAGGTGTAGCGCTAGGATTTTCCCAGATCTCTAAAACATTTTCCTTTGTACATTTCCTGCTCAAATGGAACTTCCTTAGTCTCCAAATGTCGTTAAAGCTTCTGTCGTTTTTTAAATACCTTTGAAGGCAGGTAGGGGTGTCAGGAGGTAACAGCACTAGGCTAGGAGTAGAAACTCTAGGCTGTGCTATTCTTTATTTCTGCCAAAGGATTTTGAAGACGTTTTCTGCTGTCAGATTTCCACTGCTATAACATAAGGTAGAAGTAGGCAACTTCTAAGGTACTCCCAAAGCCAATAGTCTACAACAGGAAGATCTCATCTCTGTGTTTTATCAGATTATAACTGAAGATTAAGTCAGACAGATACTTAGTCAAGATTTAAGTCTTTTTGGGGGGAGAGTACTGGGGATCGAACTCAGGACCTCAGGCTCTCCAGGCAGGTGCAGTGCCACTGAGCTATATTGGCAGCTAAGATTAAAGTTGTAGAGAAGGAATTACTTTTTTTATTTCCAGAAATGCCTTGTGTACAGAAAGGCTAGGGGAGGTTTACAGAGCAGGAAACTAAATCCTCAAGTGAAGGCAGGGACCAAATCAGAAAAGGAAGGACTCTGGAGAGGAGATTGGTGTGTGGCTCTGAATTGGTAACTGTGGGAGTCCTACTATATTAACATGTCAACCAAATCTGTATCAGTTAAGAAAGGATAAGGCTCTAGAGTATCATCTCATTAACTATGAAGATTTCTCTTTTTTTTTTTTAAATCAACTTCATGGAAACTAAATGTTTGCAAGTAGGAAATAGAACTAATCAAATAAATGGTACAGTACACAGGATCCTCTGCATCACACAGGAAGATATAACACCATGTGGTGAAATAAAGACAGATATAGAGAAGTTTGTTTTAATGTGGTGTTTTATAGATACAGTCTTAATCACCTTTCTCATTGCTGGGACAAAATATGCAATACTCAGAGAGAAAAGGTTTATTTTTTGGCTCTATTTTGTAGATGTTCAGCCCCTGTTGGTAGTCTCCAAAGGAGGGCAGCATGGCAGAGAGGTGACTTGTGGCATGGCACCTGTAAGTCAGAGAGGGCATAAAGATGTGAGGGGAGAAGAGATGAACCCTTCCAGACCATGTGCCCAGTGACCCACCTCTTCCGTTTGGAGCCCACGTCGTAATGGCAAATTGACTAGTGGACAGATCTCTAGATGATTATGACGGGCCCACTGTTAAGCTCATGAGGCTTTGGGAGGGACATTCAGTTATAAACCATAACAGATGCACAAGAAACCAGAGTAGCAGATAAGAGAAGAAACCCAGTTTAAAAATACAGATATAGGGCCAGGAATTTAGCTCAGTGTTTCTGGATTCTGCCTGGCAAGCGCAAGGTCCCAAGGCTGATCCCCAGCACATATATCACAGTGCTAGGCATAGTGGCTCACACCTATAACCCCAGCACTTGGGAGGCAGAGTCAGGAGGATTTCTGTGAATTTAAGGCCAGCCTGGGCTACATAGTGAGTTCAGGGCGATCCTGAACTACAAAGCGAGACCTTGTTTAAAAAAAAAAAATGTGTGTGTGTATATATATATATATATATATATATATATATATACACACACACATACACATACACATATGCACATACATACATATATGAACTTCAGTGATGCAATCAATGTATGGTACTTACAAAAATAGAGATATACGTATATATGTGCTTTTGATTACTTTTGGTACCTATGTATCTATTTGTCTAAAATATAAAATAATGACTTCTTTCAACTGCTGTTTTCTCTCTTCCTTGGCAGTGTGGCCTCTGTTCTCACCACACTGTTGAGACTCTTCACACAAAGTCACTGCCAGTGCCTTGGGACTCGAGCTCCTCCATGGCATAGAGTACTTGTGAGTGCCTCATTGTTCTGCCTGCTGTCTTCTCTCTCTGGTTCCATGGCCTGCTCAGCACCTGGCTCGCTCTCCTCTCCAAATCCTTTTTCTGCTGCCCTTCCAGCCTTCTTTGTTTGCTCACCTGGCCAACAGAGACAGTCTTCCTTCTTGTCTACCTTTGGCATTACAAGAACCTCTTGTTGGCGTCAGTGCTCAACCCCTACGCATGCAGTGCCCGGTCTCTCAACCCTTGATCCCTCTCAGAGGTAACTTCTTAAAGCCTGTTGAACAGTTTTATCTAAGTATAGTTGTAGGATCTCCAATTCTAATCCCAGGATCTCAAATTCAAAAGATCAAAAACTAAGAGATTTTTATCTCTTAGCCTCTAGTCCCAATCTCTGAGATTCTGCTGATACCATTCTTGCTTAAAATACCACATCCCTGAGCCCTCCCTCTTCCCATCCCACTCCATCCATGCAATTCAAATATTTCTCCTTTTATTTAATTTTTATTCCCCCACATTTCTAATTATCTCCCATTTACCTCTACTTCCTCTCTTTCGGACTTTCAGGTTAATACGTTAATAATCTTCCTACACCTGAACTTTGATGATTTAACAAATACAGCCAGCAAACTTCAGTGATCTCAGAGTAGGAGCCCGATGCTGTACCAGACCTTTCACAGTGCTACATAGACATTTTACAAATGGTTGAACACTCAAGAGAAATTAAAGGGAATTCCTCAAGGATTCATGAGAAAAAACAGCACTCGACTGATGGCGCCTGGTTCCTGACCAGACATAAGCAGTCGCCTGTGAAGATCCTCTGTCAAATGGCCTGTCTACCCCGAGTTCTCTCCTACACAATTCACTCTCCTGACCTTGAACATGTCTAATTCTTTCAATGGCTTATCAGTTCAGCCAGTTTTATTCATTTCCTATGTAATAGTGCCCTTTGAGAGCCAATTTGAACTGCTGAAATCCTCTCCTCCTTCAATACTTACAGTTAGTACTGACTCTTTCTTAAAGTTTTTCCCTGTCCCATCTTTGGCTTCCTCAGTTAGTTGTGCCCCCTTGAAGTGTGCTTTACCTTAAATTATAATTCTTTCTGTGCTCCATAAAGGAAGAGGTAATTTATTCTGTGTTATACTTGTCAGCAGTGCCAAAGGAAGTATTTGTTGAACTGATGAAAGTATCAGTGAATTAACAACCAAAAATATGCATTAGCCAACATTCTAAGTCCATAAAATAGATCAGTGTAACTTAACTAATTATATGGAAATGAAAAGGAGTGATTCTCAGTGGTTTCTAAATATAGTCTATCATGTTTAGAACTGATTCTGCAAAAATGTAATGATTTTTTTTCATAGAACTGTTTTTCCTCTGAAGAACTGTTTTTATGTTATGTGATTATTTACTTTAAAATTTTTTTTTCCTGTAAAAATGTCTTTCTCCTATGAGTTACTGGTAGTTATAGATGATCATTGAACTTTGGTGCATCCTCATTTGGTTAACTGAAAAATTTGATAACCAAAACCTTCTCCAACTTATTCATACATTCATTTGAGAAACTTGATTGTTTTGAAGTCTCAAAGTGTGGAAGCTACTGCTCTAAATTATCTTTTTTTTTTTTTTTGAGACAGGGTCTCACTTTGTGGTTCAGGCTGGCCCTGAGCTCAGCCTCAAACTCACACACCACAGCAATCCTCCTGCCTCTTCCTCCTGAGTGCTGAGATTACAGGCATGAGCCAGCACACCCGGCACTGTGGTATGTGGGTACTGGTTTCTGCTGGGCGTGAGTCTCCACACCCAGTATGGTATGTGGTTACCAGGGATCGAACCCAGGTCCTTGCACTTGCAAGGCGCCGGAACCACTGAGCTAAATCCCTGACCCTGCTCCAAATTATCTTGATTAACTTCTGAAACGAAACTGACTCCTAATAGCATTGGTCAAACAAAGCAAAAGTCTACAATTTTTGTGTATCATATTTGCTATGGAAACCGTTATAGCTGTGGTTGCAAACATATTGATATTTACACAAGTCATGACATATGGGCTAAATTTTCCTTCTTTTTGGTCTCTAAAAAATAAAAGCATTTAGGAGATGTGTTTAAACTGTTGTGAACCTCTTTTAAAAGATTTTGAACCATCAGTGGATCATAGAAAATGATCATTTCATTCCTTTCTCTGATCTATAGACAGCTGGAAAAATATACACTGTTCTTTGTGATATTTGATCTTTTTTAGTTAGAATACCAGAAGGATTTTGAATATGTGATTTTGATTAACACAAACAAAATGTGGGGGCTTCCTTCTCCTGATTTCTCATCTTTCTCCTAATTTTCAAGGTCACAGAAATATAACTTCCTGTTTAGTTTCTTATGTTGTTCACTTAAAGATTCTAGAAAAAATTGAGAGAGGAAAATTACAGAATGATACTGAAAATTTAAAACGGCAAAGGTTCCTGGGTCCAAAATGATATTCTTTACATAATTTCTATAACTCACTCTTGTGTTTTCCAAGTGAGAAATATTTTACTTTTAGGTTATTCAAAATGAAAGCTAGAATTGGAAAGAAAAGAAAATCAACAAAAGGCCTAGTGAGTCAAAAATGTGCTGAGTTAGTCCTTCACATTTCCAAACCAGAAGAGATTTCTTTAAAAATAGAAGACATCGTTTAGTACTTTTGTTAATTCATTTTTAAATCCATTTAAGCCCTTTTTTTTCAACCATGGTCTAAAATTTTTTTGCTATATTAAATTAAGTGAACATAATTCAAACTAATAACAGCCACTTACTGACAAAATTGGGACATTTTTATATGTATAAAAATAACACTGAAGGATCTAAGAATTGCCTGAATGTGTACAGAAAGCAAACCATAGTCCTTCACCAGGTCTTGTGAATATCTTAATATTCACCTGTCCAAGCAGGTCATATTTGTGTGTATCATTATTTTTATTATTTTATCATTATTTTATTATTTTATCATTTATTATCATTATCATTATTATTTTGCTTGAAGTGAGTTTTATATTGTTTACATTTCATAAACTACTTGGTGTTCTTGTTAACTTCTTAGAGTAAGGATAGGAATGAGATGTAGGCAGAGGGGTGAGGGCAGGGTTGGACACAAGCAGTAGTAGCTACAGCCTGTACCCAAATTTTGACCAATTAAGTATACTATTGTTTTAATCAGGAAAAGTGAAAAAAGTATACAAGTTATGATCAAAATACATGTGTCATGATTACATTTTTAAAATGTATTACAGTTAAAAATACATCACATTGACTCTTCAAAATATTTCTCCTCACTTCAAACACATTGGTCCTCTCCTTTTTTCCACTTTTTAAAGCATTTCTGAAAGTCTTATTTTGTGTCTTTATAAGATGTAATCAATATGGTGATGGGGCTACTGCATAGCATCTGTTGAAAGACAGGAACATGAAAAGATTATGATATATCCATATCCAACTTACTCACCAGATCTGTCATGCAACTTCTGGCTTTTCCCAAAGTCAAAAAGACCATGAGAAGTAGATGTTCTGAATCAATTCAGAACATCATGGCAGCCACGATGGTGCTACTAACGTCACTCATGAAAGAGGATTTCCAGGACTGCTTCGGGAGTGACAGGAACAACGGGGGAAAGTGTCTGAGGGGAGAAGAACCTGGGGGAGATTATTGGCTGTGTGTCTTTTCCTATGATAATTTTTCAAAATTTAAATATCTTATCTTTTAATCACACCTCATAAATAGCTTAGGGAACCTTCCATCAATACTGTTTTAAAAATCCTAATTATTAAAATTGAGCATATATTTTTATATTTAACAATCCCAATTTTTTGTAAAAAGGAAAACAATCCATATTCATTTAGCTTAAAAAAATACAGAAAAGCGGGCCGGGGATTTAGCTCAGTCGTTCTAGCGCCTGTCTTGCAAGCGCAAGGGCCGGGGTTTGATCCCCCAGTAACCACATACAATACTGGGCGTGGAAACTCAGCCCAGCAGCAATCAGTACCACATACCACAGTGCCGGGCGCAGTGGCTCACACCTGTAATCCCAGCACTCAGGAGGCAGAGGCAGGAGGATTGCTGTGATGTGAGTTTGAGGCTGCGCTCAGGGCCAGCCTGAACTACAAAGCGAGACCCTGTCTCAAAAAACTGGTTTCTCACTTTTCAATTATTCATCTTTTCACATCAATCTATAATATATTGGTGCATTATATATTAAATATATCAAATATATCAATTCTTTTTTCATCAAATGCAACAACTTTCTCCAATTTTTAATCTCTCTTTTAATGTTAATTACAGCACTTTGTGTTGTATTTGTTTTTTGGTAGTCAGATCTGTTGGTTCCCCACCCCATGTTTTGGTATTTAACCAATCCTGAAAATTTTATTTTAAGACGGGGTCAGGCTGGCCTTAAACCTGTGGTCTTTGCCTTCTGCAAGGAGCTGGGGTTACAAGCATGCACCACTGTGCCTGGCTGTCCTTTGTTTCTTTCAGTGTCAGCCTTAGAGGAGCCTCTGGGGAGTCCATATGGTAAAGCGCTGAGGCTGCCTGTCAGAGCCTGTGAGGAAGCAGTATGGGAACCAGCCTTTTAGTCCCTGTCCAGGGCTCAAAAGAGAGCAGCAAGCCCACAGCCTCATGAGAGACAGAGCCACAGTGATTAGCCAGACTGCTGCTGGATTCTCAGCCTTCAGAAACCATGTGAGACAGTGTTGTGTTAGGTTTTACACAGCAGTTGGTAGTTGACAAGGGGATACCTCAGTGAGTTGGAAGAAGAGGTCAAGCAGACTTTCTGGTGACGGCCGTGATTTGATCTCCATCACTTACACTACAGCAACTCCTCTTCTCCGTGTTACTTCACTATACTGTCTCTTTACTCTTTCACCTCCCTACATTTTTATCCTTACCCTTCTTTTGTTCCCTCACTTTTCTCTCCCAATAGGATAACAATATAAAGGGTTCTGTAGGGGCTAGAGACACAGCTTGGTGATAGTACATGGTAGTATGATCTCTGAGTTGGGAAGAATTGTAGAAATTATTCTGGGTTGTTTATAAAATGGAAAGAACATTGATGATTCCATACGTATATATATTCATACATATGTTTATTGAGTTTCAGTGAGGATGCACATAGATAGATACTTCACCTCTCCATCCATTCCTGTATTAGTCAATTTTCAGTTTCTATAACAAAATAGAAATTTATAAAGAGAAAGGTTAATTTTAGTTGAAAGAGTGAAAGGTTCTAGTTCATTATTGGTTAGCCCCATTGCTTTGGGCCTCTGTCGAGGCAGCGCATCATGGCAGGAGCATGTGGTAGAGCGAAGCTTGCTACCTCATAACAAAACAGGAAGCAAAGGAGGAGAGAAAGTGGTGGGGACCTTTCAGTCCCTATCAGGTTCATGACCCCAGTGACCTAAGGACCTCCCATGATGCCCTACTCCCTAAAAGTCCCACCACTTCCTAACAGTATCACCAAGGAGACCAGGCCTTTAACAGGTGGGTCTTTGGGAACATTCAGTATCCACTCTATAGCAGTTGGGCTCATTTTTGTGCCCACAGTGAATGGGCACCATTAGGACTCCAAATAAACTACTCTGAATGGTAATTTTATGGTCAAACATTAGGAAATATTTAAAATCAACTACACTTATAAACTTGAGTTAAGTAGTCAAAGATGATACTTGATTTTTTCTTAATGAATAGAACAAAAAGAATAAATCTACAATCCCTAAATGTTTTCTGATAAGAAAAAAAATTGACTGACAGATGGGAAGGACAACTGAAAACAACACAAGTAAAGGCTATTTCTTCTGCTTTTCAAAAAGTTTGCATGGGAGAGCTGGAATTGCTGACAGAATTGTCCATTCTACTTGTGACATTATAATGCAAATAATATTTGGAACAGACACTTGGAATTTATGTAGTGATTACAGTTTCAGTTGTTTCCTTACCCTCGTTGTTTATGTAAATAAAGCATTTTGATTGTATTTTACTTTTCCCTGATCCTGTCTCAGCAGTCGTTCACTAGAGTCCATCTGATATGATGTGTATTATGTTTGAAGGTGATTTATTTGTCAGTGGACTACTTTTTACCAGACATTTGCAAAATATTTAAATGACAATATATCATTTTATGGGATAATTATATGCAATAAAACAATAAAACCTCAAAGTATTATGTGTTATCATAGGGCCTTATCATAGCATGACTTTATATAGAGCTCTGTCTTCTAAAGCTTAACAACTATGGTAACTAATGTTTAGGTCAGTAAATACATATAAGCCTAAAACCCACCTCCAAATAACATTCATAAAGAGCGTCACTGCCTACATTTTAAATCTCTTAATGACAATTAAAAGTAACATTAATTTCGGGGCCAGGGAGTTAGCTCAGTGGTTCCGGCGACTGTGTTGCAAGCGCAAGGGCCGGGGTTCGATTCCCCGGTAACCACATAACAATACTGGGTGTGGAGACCCACACCCAGCAGCAACCAGTACCACATACCACAGTGCTGGGCGTGGTGGCTCACGCCTGTAATCCCAGCACTCGGGAGGCAGAGGCAGGAGGATTGTGGTGATGTGAGTTGGAGGCTGAGCTCAGGGCCAGCCGGAACCACAAAGCGAAACCCTGTCTCAAAAAACCTAAAAAAAAAAAAGTAACATTAATTTAGAAAAATTATTTTTCCCTGAACAGTGCTCCAGCTGATGAAATGCTACAAAAACAATTGTAATTGAATGAACTCTGTTATGTCAGTTAGACATTCCATGGGACTGGAGAAAATACGGAAGAAAACAAGGCAGGGGACACTCCTGCCCCATGGAAGGGCACACCCGGTGACCTCAGAGGTCTTGTTCAGCCATGTGTCCTCCGCACTTCAGTGGTTACAATTCTGTGTGTGGAACTTGTAAAAAATTGTGCTTTCCCCCCACTACTTAAGAAAATAAATGTGTTGTTGAAGTTTATACAATTAAATGGCTTATATATATATATATTTTAAACTTAATTGATCCCTAGTACTTTCTCTTGGAAAAAATTCACCGAAAACAAGTTACTTTATTTTTTTCCAAGCAAATGTCTTAGTTTTCACCAGATTCCAAATAGAATTAAAACTACACTGTGTGCCAAGTGCTTGCCAAGGCTATGCTTAAGGTTTTAACCAAAGGTCTATTGAAGTACTTCTTTTGCTAATTGCATCCTTTCCCCAAAAAGTGAGAATATAAGTTATGAGGAGAAATCGAGCTGTCCATGAAGTATTCAATTTGCTTTAGTAGGTGTGTGTTTTCAGAATTCATGGGAAGTTAGACTCTGATGCAAAGCTGTATAATGAATACAGTCCCAGCCAAGTTGTAAATCTCAGTGAAGGGAAATTTAAATGGCAAGTGTTGGGCAGGACACTGCCCTAGCTGCAGCTTAATTCTGCTTGAACAAAGACGCATTCATCAAGCTTCTGAACCACTTAATGCTTGTGGCTGTCACCAGCAAGACAAGACATAACCTTCCCAGAGCTGTTAGGGAGGCTCTTTGGAGAAGTCCAAGTCATGAAAGCAATAAAAACGTACCTGGGATCTTCCTGTGCACAAGACTTCTTATAGCTCTCTTCTAGCATATATACTTCATTTGGAAACAAGGTGTGTTTGCAGTTTGATAAAATGAAGATACTTTTAAGTTCTCCCTACTACATAACCACTGTGTTTTTGTTTATTTTCTTTAATTCCGTATTCTTTCTTCAAGCATATAACTACCTCTTAACTACAAAAATCAAACAGACATTTTTAAAAAATTGCTGTTCAAATTTGATATAATTTACTTTTTATAAAAAGGAAATTTCATTGATCATAATGGTACTGTTTATAGAGTAGTTTCTCCTTTGTGGGCTGTCATCTTACTTCAGTGCCTCATTTCAAAGACTTACAAAGAGTATTCTTTGGGAAAAAAAAATAACTATGATAAAAATATTTTAGTAAGCATGGCTGGAGGCATGGCTCAAAGATAGAGCTCGGCATGGTGCCTAAGGCCTTGGGCTTGACCCACAGCCTGGGTGCGCGCGCACGCGCGCGAACACACACACACACACACACACACACACACACACACACACACACACAATAATACAGTTCTCAACACTTTTCATTTTAACTCTATTTTTAATTCCCCATATCATTTGTCTACTAAAATACCTGCAACGGGAGAAGCAGTCTACTCAAGTCTTGTTTTTTAAAAGGCTTAAAAATGGAAGAAGAAAACTACGATCCCAATGCTTACGTCACTCTGTGGCCACCATTTTTGGAACTGTACTGCCTAGGCGAGTCCCTTGTGCTTCCCTCTCACACTCCACTGCCACCCAGCCCCCTTCCTGGCTGTGGAGTCCAGGGTGATCCGAGGCGCCTGTGAAGGGACAAACGCTGTTCTGAGGCCGCTAGGGTGTTGGCTCTGTTCTACTTCGGACTCATCACAGGGCCGCATGCTTCACTCACACTCAGTTTCCCATTCTGAATAAGAGTTGACGAAGACACCAGTAACTGAAATTCCATGGTCTAAATAAATTAAGTCACTTATAGTGTCTGAGTTTACCTTTTTTAGTTTTTAGTTTTGTTTTCTATAACTAGTCTGCTCGTATTCTTGTGTCATTTATTCTGCAGATAATTTTCCCGTGAGGATTGAGTGAGATTAACTGTAACATTTTCCATGTGATTAATAAGTTTTTCCTGTGCCAATTATTGGAGAGTCCCTCCTTTTCCCACATCTAGTGTTACATATAGGTTCCATCTATAAATGGTCCCATTTTACAACTCTTACATAGTGTAGGTAATTTCTTTCTTTTCCCCTGTCCTGGACTGATTTCAGGAGGTAGCTATGGTCGCGTTCTTGAGTTGGCTTACACACAGCTAGCTAGAGTCTAGGTGATGCTTTGCAAAGCAAAGGTGCAAGCTGAGGAACCAGGCAGGTGAGGGTCCTTTCCGGCTTCTCCGGCCTCCACCTGAGTTCTCAGTGCTGGTCTCCCTGGCATGACTGGGGACATTATCAGAGAAACATTTTGTGGATGTTTCTGGTTTTACATCTGGGTACCCACCCTTGGCTTCAAATCTGTTCATTCTATCTCCAAATCCAATTCTTGGCTCAATACAGGACCTTTTAAACTAGGATTACTTCTTCCAGGAAAGGTGACTTGGAAACGGGCGCCTTCTGATTGAGGGACAGGAGCTGCTGGGGGGCTCAGAGACAAGGTCAGAGCATTCTAAGTTGAGAAGCTTTCTCGCTGAGTCAAGGAGGGCATGGTTTTCAGTGGCCTAGTGCTCACATCCATCTGCCCCGGGGAGTAAGCCAGGGACCAGAGGTGCCCAGGGGGTTGTACAGACTGAAATCCAGCTCCTCACTTTGGCTGGGGGTATGAGTTTCTGGGATTCAGGGACTTGGGGAGTAGAGATCTACTTGAGGTGGAGGGGACAGACAGCATCTTCTTGGAGGTCTTGAAAGGTCCTCCCTTCTCCCGGACAGCCACACTATGGTGCGTGCTCTCCCAAGGCCTTTTCCAGGACAGGGGCTCTGTGCCTTGTTAAGACGTGCTGTGTCCCTCCAAGACGACAAGCTTGGGCGCGTCCACACAGGGAGCCAGCACATGTTGCTTCCTTTGAGGCCAGCTTATCTCCCTTCTCTCTCTCTGTTTTACCACAAGCATTTCTGAGGGATACCATGCTGGGAATTTGAGCTATCTGTAGGGCACTGGGGTAGGAGAGCAGGATGAATCCTCCCAGGAGTGAGATGGCTTTTGAAAGATGAGGTAGAGAGGGCCATGTTTCCCAGAGAGAGCTCTCTACGTTGATGGTCTCACTTAGGGTGGCATGTCCTCCCCAGCATGGGTTTCTTCCTCCTTGACAGATTGAACAGGAAATAAAGGCAATAGCCTTTCTCCAAGCAGGGATTTCTCCACTTTCACTGTTCTGCAGCAGGAAGAGGGACTATACCCTTATTGGGTATCAGCACATTGGGGGCAATGCAGAATCCTTTGCTTATTGTGAGCTGGTTCTGAGCTCCTAAGTGAAGCTTCCAGGGCAATGGCGTCTTCACCATGAGCTGCAGTACCCAGGTCCAGTTCACTGGGAATTGGATGGGTACCAGGTACAAGCCAACTCATGGCCGAAGTAGATTCATCTTGTGCCACACACCCTGTAGGAGTTCAGTTCTGATAGTCACATTTCGGAGCAGCTTGGCATGGGACCGTTTCTGCTGTTCAAACACCTAGGCCAAAGTCAATAATCCATTAGCACTGGAGTTAATGGTCCAAACGGAGGGCTTGCCATTGGCAGGTGTCTTGCAAACAAACATATCATGGAGGGAATGGTTGTGGTGAGTGGAATTCTTCCAGCCTGGCTTGACAATGTGCTTAAAACAGGAAGTGATTCTTGATCCAAATACAGATGCCCTTCAAGGTCATGGCTTCTTCTCAGCACTGCTCACAAGGTGTCTCATGACCTTGTGAGAGTAAGATGGTTTCTCAAACACAGAATCCCAGCAGGCTGTTTATGCTCACAGGGCTCCTCGACTTTCCCCTGATTCTGCTCCAGCTGACAATTCTCCTTCCCCGCTGCCTCTCCCTTGATGCTGCAGGAAGGAGCCCAGCCAATCAGAACTCATCTTTCAAAGCCCCTGCTACCTCATTGCCAGCACAGGTCTTCCGCCTCTGCCCAGGAGGGGCTGGCTCCAGGTGGTCTGGGCACCTTCACATCCCCTGCCGCAGGGCTTGGCCCTAAACTGTCAGTGGTCACATTTGCTTTCTTGGAATCATTGCCGGTTTGGTCTTGGAAGGTGAGCGAGGCTCCTCCACTGCGGATGAAGATGCATGTGTTGGGCCCACTGCCGCCTCTCTTCTCTCTGGTGGTCAGTGCCACGATGATGCTCTGGGTTCGAGCATCATTAGGGACAGCCAGTACTTCTGGGGGGTGGGGGCAGGGCATCTGTCAGGTTCTTTCACTATTGTTTCACCCGGAGCCTTTTGAATAGGAAATGGTAGCCGCAGTGGCCCATGGTGGGTGCTTTTCATTTAGAATCTGTAGCATCACAGACGTGTGCTCTGAGGCCACAGCACCATCAGCCAGGGCCCACATGGCGCCTCCTGTGGGCCTGCAGGGCCTCCTGGTGTGGCCTGAACAGGAGCCCAGGGAGCCTGGAGAGGAGGGATCAGGGCCTCTTATTTTCAGGTCCTGTATCAATGCCGCACTTGCAGTTTTCACAGCTTCCTAGTAAGCTTTGTTTTTTAACAGGAAAAATTCTTTTACCTTTTTCTTTTTCCTCAAAATATGTCTTCATATACACTTTTGGATTTATTTTCCCAAACTCAGTAGAGATTGTAGCTGAAATTATGAACTCAGATGCACAGTGAATATTTTAACAATATTAAATCTTCTAATGAGCAAGATATATCTCTGTATTTATGTAGTCTCCTTTCCTTTCTTTCACTTAGTTTCAGAGCTGGTTTATCTAAAAGGTCTCTGACATGTTTTGTTAGATCTACTTACTCCTAAGAATTTGGTAGCAATGCAACTCAATCTTTTACAAACTCTTTTGTTCTAATAATCTGTTAATTATCTGGATTTTCTGTGATAAGTGGTCTTGTGAATTGTTACTTTAATTTCTGTCTTTATAATCTTTATACTTTTTTTCTTGCCTACTTGTGACTTGAATTTCTAGTACATGGCTTTCCATGGGCTGTACTTGACTGAAAATAATACTTCTAACAATGAGATATCTTGTATAGGTTTAAGGAGACAACTTTTATGAAATTAAGGAAGTTCCTTTCATTACAAGAACTTTTATTTTGTTTTGTTTTAACTATGAATGAATGTGATCAGCTCTGATGTGGACAACATTACCACGTTTCATTTACTTTCATACTTGAGATTGCTTCTAAATGCATATGCTTGTGGCATAAAGATGATATCAGTTTCATATATCATGGTTTTGCTATTATCTGAAACACAATGTGCGATATAAGCTTATCTCCTTATTGAAAGTTTAATAAACTTTTCTGTAAAACCATGTAGGACTAATAATGTGTTTTTGTTTTATTTTGTTTTGCTTTTGCTTTTGAGATGCCAAGGATTGAACCCTGGGCCTTTTGCATGCTAGGCAAACACTCTGCCACTGATCAGCACTCCACCTCTTTAATTTTTGTTGTTGCCAGGGTTAAATTTTGAGAGAGTCTTGCTAAGTCACCCTGCTGGCTTTCAATTTGTTATGTATCCTGCCTCAGCCTCCGCCTCCTAAGTATCTTGGATTATAGGTGTGTACCACCACACCTGGCTCTGATAGTATTTTTGTAGGAAAAATGTTGACCTTTGAATCAAATAATTATTCTAATTTTAAACCATTTTTAAGTACATATTTGGAACACGTATGATTATAGTCATCAGGGAGAGTTAGCACATGTTATAACATATCTTAATTCTTTTTACTTCCTCTCCTCTGTCTCCTCTTCCCTCCACTTGAATTTATTGAAAGGTTAAACATCCATTCAGTCTTTCTATTTCTTTGGAATCAATTTAGATCAGCTATCTTTTCTAGGAGAATTTTCCATCGTCTCTGTAAATTTATTAACATGAGCTTGCTCCTACCATTTGCTCATTGTTTCTGCTTTCCCTGTGTGTATGCCCTTTTTGTGTTTTATCCTAAATGTTGGTTCTTTGTGCTTTTTCTCTAGCTTTTCTGATTGATCTTCTAGAAGTGTGTCTATTTTGTTGATTTTTTTTTTCAGTTTTTTTTTGAGACAGGGTCTCACTTTATAGTCAGGCTGGTCCTGAACTCAACCTTGAACTCACAGCAATCCTCCTGCCTCTGCCTCCTGAGTGCTAGGATTATAGGCGTGAACCACCATGCCCGGCATTGTGGTATGTGATACTGATTGCTGGTGGACAGAAGTCACCACACCTGCTATTGTTGTATGTGATTACCAGGGATCAAACCCTGGCCTGTGTACTTGCAAGGCAGGTGCCAGAACCACTGAGCTAAATCCCACACCCTTGTTAATCTTTTGTAAAAAATAACTTCTGCTTTTATTGATCTATTTATCCTTTGTCTTCTATGTCATATATTTTCTGCTCTTATATTTGTTTGCTTCCTGTTTTCTTTGAGTTTACATTGTTCTTTTTATTAATTCTATTTCTCTTTGTTTTTAAGTTGATATCAGCTTACTTATTTTTAATTTTTATTCTTTTTGTGTGTGTGTGAACATTAAGACTATAAATGTCTTCCTAAACACTCTTTGGCCTTGGCCAAGCGTGATGGCTCAGCCTATAATCCCAACACTTGGGAGGCAGAGGCAGGAGGAGTGGTGAAAGTTCGAGGCTAGCCTGGGCTACATACATAGTGAGTTCAGGGTCAATCTGAACTAGAAAGTGAGACCTTGTCTCAAAAAAACTAAAAAAAAAGAAAAAAAAAAACCAAAGCCCTAAAAAAAGGAGAACTCCTTGGCCTAGAATCCACAAGTTTTGTTATATATTAATATGTTCATTATTTTTCAATTATAAGAATGAAAGAATTTATATTATTCTCTTTTGATATAAGAATGATTTAGCACGGTGTTTAGTCATGAAAAATTTCAAATATAAAGCCAGGGATTTAGCTCAGTGGTTCTGGTACCTGCCTTGAAAGTGCAAGGTCCCAAGTTCAGTTCCCCCAGTAACCACATATGACAATATGGGGTGTGGTGACTCACTTCCATCAGCAATCAGTACCACACACCACAATGCCAGGTGGAAAGCAGAGGCAGGAGGATTGCTGTGAGTTCAAGGCTTGCCTGGGCTACACAGTGAGCTCAGGATCAGCCTGAACTGCAAAAGTGAGACCCTGTCTCAAAAAAAAAAAAAAAAAAAAACCTTGGCTAGGGTTTTAGTTTAGCAGCACAGTGCCTGCCTGGCAAGCATGAGGTTGAGTTTGATCTCTGATACAAAAAACAAAAAAAAAAAAACCAAAAAAGCCCTAAGTAATAATTAATATTAACAATTTAAAATTGGAATGCTGAGTATTGGTAACAGGCAACAAACATGTTTACTGACAAGAAGCATTAAAGACATATATGTTATATAAGCAAATTTAGTAGTAATATCATAAATATTCATAACCAAAAGAGAAACTCCAGTACACTATAAATTTGTAAGGTCTTTAAATGCAAATGTACATGAAAGAGACATATTTTTAAAAATGTTGACATAAAGCAAGTTGCAAAACATGACAATTTGAAGAAATTTCAAAGCAAGTAGCAACCTGCAGTGAAGTTTATCTGGTCCTGGCCACCTCGCATACATTTCGCCTTTTAAGGATTACCTCGATCGCTTTTGTGCAATCCCATCTTCCATTCTGGATATTGGAACCTAGGGCCACCCCTGCCTTACCACAGCCACAGCCCAGGCTCTCCCTGCAGGTCTCAGAAGCAGCAATGAGAATGCAGTTCACAGAGCGCGGCCAGGAAAACACGACTGACCCAGGGTCCCACTGCCCCTGCTGAAATCCACTCAGGGCCTTGCTTCCCCCAGCTGCTTCCAGCCCAGGACAAATATGACAGACCCATTCTCGGAAATACTCAGCTCCTCTGGTGGTGGCTTTGGTTTGAGAACTCACCAAGGAGCTTTGCAAACCTTCCTTGGGCAGCACAGACATCTGGGATGCATCTATTTTATTTTTCTTCCTTTTCCGCACACAATCTGGTGACACTCCCGGCTTCCCATCCCCCTCCCCATTCCTTTCCATGCTTATCTCCTGAAACACTGCACGTGTTAATTCTGCCATGGTCACCACCGCTCCTCCCACCCAAGTTGGAATCTTGGGAAGAAGAAACTGAACGCACTGAAACTAGAAGCCACTGCGCTCGTTAGGAAGGCGCCCGAGGGCCTCTGTGCGAGACTATTTCTCTAGGTTTTGTTTTCTTGATTTCAGTAACTGGAGCGGTAGCTGACCCATTCTGAAGCTGCATCCAAGCCTTCTTGTGGATCCTGTGAACTCCGAATAACCTTTCAGAAAATGCATTTTTATTGAGATTAGCCTGTCAGTTCCTACACTTAAAACCAAAGAATCCTACTTAACAGACTTCATATGCACAGGCCAAAGAATGTCTCAGTAAAAAGCAGCCACAAAGAGGATAGAAGGGTGCACTGGGACAGATTGCTGTGATGTTGTGTGTGTATAATGAACATTCCACCGGTTATTGAATTATGATCAGCAAACAAGGGGGACTTTGAACCAACTTTTGAAAAAACTGCATATAAAACTAGTAAAACCAATCACAAAACATGTAAGAATTGATTTAAAAAAAAAAAAACCTTTCATCTTTACCTTCAAAAGTAAGAAAATCACCTTCTCCAGAGGCTGGGAGCATTTTGCAACCGGTGATCTGCAGAAGATCCACTTCCTCCCTCCAGAAACTGAGTCATTATCCAGCTCCAGACAAGCTCTGCAGTGCAGCCACCTGCGGCTTGCCCATTCCAGTGCAGCAGGTTTTAGATGATATATGTGTGGGTCATGACAGCCCTGGCATCACCAAGCAGGCAGAACTCCCTGCCAGTACTCCCCATCCACAGGGCCTGGCAGCTTCCGCAGACGTCTTCTTGCCATGTGGAACTCTGGGCCCAAGGTCAAGTTTCCCTGCCTCATGCTCCCCCCTGCCAGGAGGTGAGTCCTACAGGAAGCTGGCCAAGGTGGACCCGCAGCTCCACGGACAGAAGATTAAAGGTAGAAAAGGTACAAGATCCACTCTGCTTTCAGTTCAGGATAACACTGGTATAAACTACCTGAGAGAAAAACATCTTTTGAGTGTCAGCAAATACAATAGTGAAAAAAAAGCAGGAGCTACCCAACAAGAATATGTAAGTAAACATAAGGAGCTGTTTAGAAATATGTTTAATTCATCTGAATATTTTGCCAAGATTCTAAGCTGCATACTAGGCTCCATCCATGTCTACTGAATCCTTAGCCTGACTCATCCCTAGCGCTTGAGGTATAGAGACACACCTCGCTCCCAGGGCTCAGTCAGAGACTGGCGGAGTCCTGACTGCTCTGCCTGCCTACTTTTGTTTTTGTTTGTTTTTGAGACAGGGTCTCACTTTGTAGTTCAGGCTGGCTCTGAGCTCAGCCTCAAACTCACATCACAGCAATCCTCCTGCCTCTGCCTCCCGAGTGCTGGGATTACAGGTGTGAGCCACCACGCCTGGCACTGTGGTATGTGGTACTGGCTGCTACTGGGCGTGAGTCTCCATGCCTAGTGTTGTATGTGGTTACCGGGGGATCGAACCCAGGCCCTTGCTTGGAAGACAGGCGCCAGAACCACCGAGCTAAATCCCTGGCCCCAAATCATCCTTTTTTACCCTTTTTCATTGAGGACTGTGACTATATTTTCAAAAACCCTATATCAGAATGCATTCAATGATAAATATTTTTTCTGATTTGAGAGTTAATTTATATGAAAGAATTTGCAGATTAAAAAGCAGTAACTCACATTTCATTATTAATGACAACACAGAATGACCGAGAAGAATGAGAGTGGATTGTGCACTGTGCACTGAGAGAACTCTCAGCACTAGATTCTTTAGGGCTGCTTGTACATAAGCAGCATGTGAAAGCAATTATGTCTTTTCGTGAATGTGTCTCCATGGAACATAATAACTAACATTAAAAATCAAAGGGAGAATCAGTATAGGTATGATATCCAAATGTGTTGCTCACTCGGGAACAATAGATTAAAATTTTCTCATCACTTGTGCAAATAACATCTGTTTCTCTCTGGAATACTGTAAAAGCTCCCCAATCAATCTCTGCTTCTACCCTTGCTCTCTTGCCGACTCAGTATAAGATTTATTTCAAGGACGTCCTGTGGAATGTCTATACTGCTTCATATCGTTCCTCTCTGCCAAGCTCCTGGCAATTCCCGGTCTTCTCCCGATCAGAGCACAGAGTTGTGCTCAACTCCTGGAGGGTCCAGGAGGATCCGCAGCCCCGACTCTCCTTACCACTCTGACTCGAGCCCCTGACTCTCTCCTCTCTGTGGCCTCTGGCCACACTGACCTTTGTGTTGAGCTCCAACACTCCAGTTATTTTCTCACATCAGGACATGGCTGTTCACTTTTCCTGGGAAACTCTGAAACATCCTGCTCCTGGATATCCACACAGTGACCCCCTTGGCTTCTGTCAAGTCTTTGCTGCAGTGTCACCTTCCCCGTGCTTTACGATGGGAAATTGGAGCTCTGGACCCTCCACCATTTTGTCCATAGCTCTTAATATCTTCTTAAATGCTATATATTTTACTTATTTACTTTGGTATAGTTTGTGGTCTCCCTTCCCTGCAATCTAAGATCCCATGTACAATATTGTTACCTGCTGTATCTCAATAACATACAACAGATACTGGCACATAAGTGCTAAAAATTAATTTTTATTGAATGAAAGAACTGCTGAGTGAATGAATGAGCAGTGATTCTATTATCTGACTTTCCTGTGGCCCTTAGAAGCTCACTGGACAACCTCAGTTTTACTTAGGAATGTATTGCAAGGAGTGACAGCTGCTGATTGTGGGCCTGGGTGCCAAGCCTGGCTTGCTACAGCGGATGGTGCTCAGGGCTGGCACAGTGTAGGATGTCCTTCTGTCACTGCCTCAGAAGCATCTCTCTTTCTGTGGTCAGAATCAGTCACTCCATCTTGGATGCACCGTGCAGACCCATGGTTTGGTGTCCAGCTCTCGTCTTCTCTTCCTGTCACTGGCCCCCGACCTCTTTAGTCTCAAACTCTTGCTTCCAGAGACCCCTTCCTTGGGTCATGAATGCTCCATTCTCTGTGGCTGTACCCCAGATGGTTCTGCCCATGCTTAATGTCTGACTTTGCCTCCCTGGAATCCTCTTCTGAGGTCAGCCCAGACTTCCCACCATTAAAGAGGAAAAGTTGGATGTTAGATATGTTGCCCTAGTAGTAAACATCCAAGAGGAAAATGGAGGGCTGGCTCATTCATTTATGGAATAAATAAAGTCAGGTTCCAATGATGATGAGTGATCAGGACAATTCAGTTTCTGGCTTGTTCTCCCAAATTATCTAGAGTTTGAACATTTCAAGTACAAACCACCAGATAATATCATCATCTTTCACTCTTGTCCATATGGTGGTAGTTTCTCCAGATGAAATATGATTATTTGCTTCTGTGAAGAGCAAGTGTGGATCTTGTACTTAAAGTACTTTGTGTTGAAATAGGGCACTGTCGACTTCCTGTGATTAATTGAGAGTCAGGAAATACAAATTAAGTTATAATATTTAACCTTTAGAGAATGAAGAAGTATGAGTTGAGGCTTGCTTTACATTATTCAGTCTTTGAAATGAATCACAATTGATTCATGTCTAGCTATCTTATTCCTAAAGGACTGAAATCTTGATTTCAACATTGACAAGAATATAAAAGAGAAAGCTCTTTGAGAAGCCAGTATCCTTTCCCATAAGTTATTCCTTTTCCTCTCCAGCAATTAACTTGCAAGGGGCTAATGATACATCATGAGATTTACAGAGCAACACAATGAACAGCATCTCATTTGGCTCTGCTACTATGCTTAGTGACCAAGCAGAGGAAAACATGTTATTGTTCTCATTCTTTAGAAAAAGCAGCACAAAGCCCTTGCAAAAAACCTTCCCTGTAGATCATTCCCACAACAGTGAGATCATGGTTTTGATTCCCACTTCACCAAGAAGATAACTTAAAAGCAATAAAGACAAGGGAGAAGGTTTCAGAAGTTGGAATGGACTACAGAACAGGAAATGGGCAAGAACTGAGTCATCAGCAACAGAAACGTTCCCAATGAGCATTTACCTGGAATTTTCTCCATAGGTCTGGGAATATAAGACTAATAACATAACTGCTCTGTCTTTAAGGAGCTTAAATTGAGAAATAGGGTATAAATAAACTTTGAAGTAAATGACAACACAAGTAGAAAGGCCGCTATATCCTGAGCACATTTTTTATTTTTTTTTTTTTTTAGGTTTTTTGAGACAGGGTCTCGCTTTGTGGTTCAGGCTGGCCCTCAGCTCAGCCTCAAACTCACATTGCAATCCTCCTGCCTCTGCCTCCCGAGTGCTGGGATTACAGGCGTGAGCCACCACGCCCGGCACTGTGGTATGTGGTACTGGTTGCTGCTGGGTGTGGGTCCCAGTATTGTTATGTGGTTACTGGGGAATTGAACCCGGGCCCTTGCGCTTGCAAGACAGGCGCCGGAACCACTGAGCTAACTCCCCGGCCCCTGAGCACATTTTTTAAATGAACACCGTGAGGCCTTCACTTACAAACTCTGCATTCCCGAGGACGGATGGTAACTTGGCTTGGTCAGTTGCCTTCCAAGTCTCTCTCTTGTATAATTTTAAGCCACACTTTCTTCCAGGCAGATCTCAGTGTCCTTAGAGAAACATTGGCCCAGGATTTCTCAATTAACCCCACACAAGAATGTGGGGTTACAATGCTGTAATGTTCTTTTCAGAACTGTTTAAGGATTAAATCTGTATGTGAGACCATCTGGAATCCCTAGCAGCCAGCTTTTGGGTCATAACTCAAGACTTTGTCTGTAAGTTAAAATTAAAATTCCAGTTGTAACCCATTGTTTGGGGTCTCAAGGATCCACTCTTCCGGGCTGTGTGGTCTGAGAATAGTTATGGGCACAGAATATTTTATCATTACTAAT
Source organism: Petromus typicus (assembly GCA_004026965.1). Classification (NCBI taxonomy): domain Eukaryota; kingdom Metazoa; phylum Chordata; class Mammalia; order Rodentia; family Petromuridae; genus Petromus; species Petromus typicus. Next base: position 38,382 of record PVIR01008037.1, read on the forward strand.
TGGCAATGTGGAACTCAGAGAAATAAGGGAGTTTTTAAGAATCTAGGTAAGCTTAGGGAAGCAGGTCGGGTTGAAGAGACAGCCTTTAACAACTATTAGAGCGTAGACAAGCAGATAGGAGGAGAGCAAGCACTTCTAAAGGAGGAAAGAATGGAGGGAAGAGTAAGAAATAAACTTGAAAGGTATATAAGGGCCATGTGGTAGACAATCTTAAATGATAGATAAGGAGACGGGAGTAGGAGGATACAACTGGGCTGGCATTTGTCAGGTGCATTTAAGAAACAATTGTATTTATTATCTCTTCCTTCAAAAATACTGCCAACAAAATTTCCCTTTTTCATTCCTTAAATTGCTGTTTCAGCAGGGTTGATAGTTTTCACAGTTTTAGGTTTTAATCCTAGATCTAAATTAACTTTCCCATTCTTTGTCCCATGTAGAGAGTCTATCTTGCCTCCAACTCAAGCCAGATCTGTACCCCTTCTACTTAACTCCACAGCCAACTCTAACTAGGCTCCTCCCAAACCATTGGTTTTCTGGGGAAAAGCAGACACTAATTTCTACTTTCCTTCTGTTTGATCCAATTTCTTGGAGAGATATTCTTCCAGAAATGCTTGGATGTTCTGTTGTGGCATTAAGATAGACAGCTTCGAGGAAAATGAGGTAAGAGTCTCCCCTTTGTAGAGAACACTGAGTTCCAAAGAGGGTCACCTGACCTCTTCCGGGAGGTCTTCTTTAGATTTGGTAGTGGAGAAGAAGCACGTTTTAGGCTCTCACCCATACAAATTCTTTCCTATCAAGAATTTCATTAACTAGTCTCCTGTTTAAAAAGCTGGAGATTGGTACTGATTGTTGAAAATGTTTGCTTTCCTCTTGGTAAATCTGCAGGGATGTACTGTATCTAAAATCTGTCTTCTCACCAGATGGGATTTGCACCTGCTCTCCTCAGCTTTGAGGCTTAAAATGAAGTTCTGAGAAAGTCAAATTTTGTCCCACATCCCATGACACAGGCAGTGGATATCTGCTGCACGGGAAGACATGCAGAAAGGGTACACATTTTTGTTTTGGAGTTTGCCTTGGAGACTGGTGGTCTTCCCATGTGCCTGTGCAAACCGTCTTAAATGACAGCTCTGGCTTGCTGCCTTTTTCTGTGGCTGCATGAACTAAAGTGTGGTGAGTGCTCCCGGGCCTGAAGGGTTGTGGTTTTGTCTCTGTGCTATGAGCAACCTCTTTCCAACCGTACTGAGTCAGTCCAACTCTTGTGCTTTGCATTATTAGGCTCATCGTTTTGCATGATTTTCTATCAGTTGCTGCTTTATATTCTTTCAAAGAGTTTAAATATTCATGAACCTTGCCTGAAGCTGGAGCTCAGTGGTTGAGCCCTTGCCTAGCATTCATGAGTCCCTGGATTCAGTCCTTCCCACTGGGAAAAAACAAAACAAAACAAAAATACAAAACACTTAAGTGTGGGTATTACTTTCTGTTGTATCTTCCTTAAAGTAAATACATTTTGGGCTAATACTGTCTATCTGTACACTGTCTCCAAAGTATTTAGCAGTTCTCTTAGATACGTGTGTTTTGTGTAGACTGGAACACTCATCTGAGATATTATGTGGAACAATTTGGACTTGGGCTCTGACATAAAAAAAAAAACCCTCAAGGGCCGGGGAGTTAGCTCAGTGGTTCCGGTGCCTGTCTCGCAAGCGCAAGGACCTGGGTTCGATTCCCCGGTAACCACATAACAATACTGGGTGTGGAGACCCACACCCAGCAGCAACCAGTACCACATACCACAGTGCCGGGCGTGGTGGCTCACACCTGTAATCCCAGCACTCGGGAGGCAGAGGCAGGAGGATTGCGGTGATGTGAGTTTGAGGCTGAGCTGAGGGCCAGCCTGAACCACAAAGCGAGACCCTGTCTCCAAAAACCTAAAAAAAAACAAAAAAAACCCTCGATAGTTTTTGAATGTTACAGTGCTATCCCAGGCTTCGGGCACAGGGTCTGTAAAAGTGGGTAATTAGTTCCTTTCTTCCTCCTCTGCTCTGTGCCTTCCTTTTACTGCTGCTCCCTGAGGATAATGCAAGTTCATGAGGATCCCATTCGCCGACGCTCCAATGAATTCTCAGATAGGTTGGAGATGTGTTCACTAGTCATTACAGAGGTGTCCTTACACTCCACCTGGGGCCCAGGTTTTTAAAGAATCAATACTGTGTCCCAATTTTTTTCTAAGTGTTCTCCTTGGTCCATGCATCTTGCTCAGGTTTTCATTTGCTATCTCATCAACATCTCTCTCTGCAAGTTAGTAGATACTGCCCTTCAATACTGTTCTACTTTCTTTAAAATTTCTGTCTGTCACATATGCACAAATGCTATTTTACATAGAAAAAAATCATTCCATACATGCTAGAATATGTTTTGTTTTTGGATTTTCATTTTGTCTCCGTATGTATGTAACATCCACATCTTCTCCTTCCATCTTCCCCCATGGCCCCCTTCTCTCCCCTCCCTTTCTCAGCTAGAAACTTTGGATGAAGAGTATGATGTAATTTTTCTCCAGACTCAGAACTATAAATAGATATGTAGATTTAAAAAAGATTGTTTTAGAAAAGTCAGATTATTTTTTATACATTGCTTTTTAAAAACTTATTAGCATATATGCTACATAATGATCACATTCCTTGTGGGGAGTTGGCCCTTGTCTACCTCTTTCTTTTCACCTCTTTCCCTCCTCCTTCATGTCTTGGTCCCTTCCCATTTGTAAAAGATTGATCTCCCTCCTTCCCATTATCTGTCTTATGTTTTGTTCTTTTTATTTTGTGTTTCTTAGGCAAGAAACACATAACAGCTCTTGTACCTTAGTTTTCTCATGCCACAGGGCTTCGTGGAAACCCTTTTTATGTTCTAGCAAAATGCTAAGGCCTTCTTCATGGCTGCCTACTACTCCACAGTATGGTGAAAATGTAGCATACGTGCAGCTCCCTTTTGTGGCTATTAGCTTTGTTACCAGTCTTTTTCACTATGCATGAACAAGGCAGTAATGATCGACACTGTAAATGTATTGGGGGACTTTTCTTTCTAGGAAATAGATTTCCAGAAGGATCATTGGGTTAAAGACATGAATGCCTTTATTAAATGTATATGAGCAAATACCTTTTCAAAAGATAGTGGTTTCACCAAAGATGCATGGGAGTTATTCCTTGCCCCATTTCTAGCCAAATAGCTATTACCACTCCTTTTAATTCTGGACAAGCTAGTGGACAAAAGGCTATTTTATTATTATTTTAATGTAATTACTACTTAATTGCATTTCCCTGTCTGAACATGTTTGTCTGTCTCTCAGTCAGCTGGATTTGTTCCTGTGAAGCATCCTCTGCTTGCTCTGGGGTGTGTGTGGATTTTCTCACCAGTTATTAGCATTCTTTGCAGGTTGTAGTTATCAGTGCTTTTCCTGTCATGAGCATTGCAAATCTATTTTCTTATTTCATGGTGTGTTGACCTCCTATTTGGTAGTTTATCTTTTAAAATTCAAAACTTTTACATTGCCAAATATGTCTTTTTAAAAATTATCATCTTAAAAAATATGATCTTGGGGGCTGGGGATTTAGCTCAGTGGTTCCAGCGGCTGCCTTCCAAGTGCAGGGGCCTGGGTTTGATCCCCGGTAACCACATACAACAATGCCGGGTGTGGAGACTCACCCCCACCAGCAATCAGTACCACATACCACAGTGCCGGGCGTGGTAGCTCAGGCCTGTAATCCCAGCACTGGGGAGGCAGAGGCAGGAGGATTGCTGTGAGTTCAAGGCTGAGCTCAGGGCCAGCCTGAACTACAAAGTGAGACCCTGTCTCAAAAAACCTTAAAAAAAAGAGAGATTGAGACAAGAGGATTTCCATGCATTCAAAGCCAGCCTGAGCTCTACAGTGAATTCACACATGGGATTACGGGTGTGAGCCACCACGCCCGGCATTGTGGTATGTGGTGCTGATTGCTGCTGGGCGTCAGTCTCCACACCCAGTACTGTATGTGGTTACTGGGGATCAAACCCGGGCCCTTGCACTTGTAAGGCAGGCGCTGGAACCACTGAGCTAACTCCCCAGCCCCTTGTCTCAGTCTCTTGAGTGCTGGGATGACAGGTGTGGACTACCACACCCAACTTCATCTCTCTTTTTATAAACCAAATATTTGGAAGTATGACTCTCTAAACAATTTTTCTAATTGTTAGTATCCTTGGAAATACTGTATTGAAAGACTAAAAGCTGTCTATTTTTAATTGAAATGTTAAGATAATTATATATTAATATGTAGTTTTAAGGACTAATATAGAGACATTCCATATAACTTTATGCATTTTCCCTTATGATAATGTTGGACAAAATTCTAGTGCAATATCAAAATCAGCGAGTGTCCAAGTGATTGCCTTTATTTAAATTCCCAGATTTACTTACTTGCAATAATTTGTGTGGGCTTTTAGCTCTGTCCCAGTCCATTGGTTGTATGTTCCCCATTATAGTGCAGATACTGAACAGTTCCCTCCCCATGGTGATGATGGGTCTCTTACACTGCTCTTCATGACAATTCCTCTCCTATCCACCTACCCCTTCATCTGTAATCCCTAGCAACCAATGCACTGTTCTGCATCTCTAAAATTGTATTTAGAAATATCATGTAAGTGGAATTATATTATATGTACACCTTTGGGACTGATTTTATTCCCTCAGCATTATTCCCTGGCAACTCATCCAAGCTATTGATTTATTGTTCATTTTTATTGCTGAGTATTCTAGAGCCGGTCTGTGCCAAGGTTAGTTTAATCATTCATTTGTTGAAGGACATCTGGGCTCCTCCAGGGTTTTTTTTGGCTATGTGTTATTTTGGGGTTATTGGTGATGAAGCTGGTATGGACAGTCATATATGGGTTTTGTATGAACATGTAGGTTTTCATCTCTCTGGGTTGGATGTGCAATAGTGCAATTTCTGGGTTGGATGTGCAATAGTGCAATTTCTGGGTTGTATGTAATTGCAAGTTTAGTTGCACAAGAAATGACCAAATTGTTTTCCAGAATGGTTGTATCATTTTACATTTGTACCAGCAATATGTGATACTGCAACTTCACTAGTGTTAGATGTTGCCATTCATTTTCCCTTTTGCAGTGTTGAAAGGTGCAGTGAAAGTCCATTTAGTTTCCAGTAACTAAATTCCACTTAGTTTCTGTTTTCATGATGGCTGATGATGTTGAATATCTTTTCATGTCCTTATATGCTCTCCATAGAACCTTTAAAAAAATTTGTTCATGCTTTTTTGCCCATTTTCTATTTGGATTGTTGGTAAATTCTATGTGCTAATCCTTTGTCACATTTGTGGTTTGTGAATATCACTACCTGTGTGTAGTTTATCTTTTCATTCTTTTCCAGACTTTGGCAAAACAAGTTTATTTTGTTTGTTTGTTTTTGAGATGGAGTCTCCCGTTTTGAAGTTCAGGCTGGCCCTGAGCTCAGCCTTGAATTCACAGTAATCCTCCTGTTTCTGCCTCCCAAGTGCTGGGACTACAGATATGCGCCCCACATTGTGGTATGTGGTTCTGATGCTGGTGGGCTTGAGTCTCCATGCCCGGCATTACATGGGCCCTTACACTTGTCAGGCAGGGGCCAGAACCACCGAGCTAAATCCCCAGCCCAAGTTTTATTCTTTTGAGGTACTGGAGATTGAACCCAAGGCCTTTGCACTGAGCTACATCTCTGACCCTTTTGAATTTTTTTGTTTTTCCCAACACAAAAACATTTCTTTCTACTGTTATTTCTCCTATATTTGCTCCTTTTTGCTTTTTATAACCTACCTTCAGGGTCTGTCTTCCTTTTTAATTTCCTTTTGTTGGTCACAATTTCTTTTCTTTTGTATTTTTTTCTGTTGAGGTATTTCTGCCACTGGATTTTTCAGGCTTCTAATTTGAGTCTTATCTGCAACCTTCATTTATTATTAAATTTTTCATATAAAGATCATGGATTTATCACTAGAGAATCTCTTATGTTACACTTAAATCTCCTTAGTGCTACTATTGTTTTCTTCCTGTACAGGTTGTCCTCCATCTCTCCAGAAACTTTATTTCATAAGAGGCTTAATCTGATTAATTGGATCTTTTTCATTCTTGTTTGGGTGTCTTTGAGTTACATAAGTACAAGTGGCCCTGACAGGATGGAGGAACAGTGGTATCTGATGTTGTATAGTGGTAAGTGGGTCCGAAGGAAGGAAGAAAGAAAGGAAGGGAGAAAGGTAGGATGGAAGGCAGGCAGGCAGGCAGGCTGATCATCTGCTCTCTGATCTCATGGTCTCTGGTTTTTCTCAGCTGCTTAGGGCCAAGGAGAATAGCATGCTTTCACAGGGCATAACTATCATGGCAGGCTAACTCTCATGGTACCATTGGAGGTCAAATCACCATTTTTAAGTCTTCACGCCAGTACTATACCACCATGACCTTCAGTTCTTCTCTTTCTCACAATGAAGAAATTATACCAAGTCTGTGATTTTCATTCTTCAGGTCCCTTCTTCTTATTGGCTTCAGCAGATGGAGTTGGAATTGGAAGTAGGTAGAATGTAAGAAATTTTAAGCTCTCATCTTCTTCTAAATTCAGAATTAGTTTCTTCCTATTCATCCAGATAACCTTTCATTTGAAGGGGATAGTGTGAAAATAAAGTCTTTATAAGCCATCAAAATATAAAAACCAACTAGGAACTATAATTTCAAGGAACACTTTATGTATTCCTTATAGAAATCAAATCAATCAAATGAGTTTTGTTTAAACTTTCCAGTGTATCTATATGTAGACATTAAGCATGGGAAATGTTAACTCCAACATGAATTCTTAACAAATGGCAGAATCTATGGTTTTAGAATGGAATGGTTATTTGATCTCTATGCAAACCTCAGCATATTTCTTCTTCTTTTTTTTTTTAATCCTCTAGAAAGCTATAATTTGAATCTAAGAGCAGTAGTTAGGAGAAAAATGTTAATCAAAATCAGATAACTATGTATGAAATCTCTCATGAGTGGAGCACTGTGTAAAGAACTCTGCATCCATCTCTATGATCTGAAGTACTTTTTCCAGCTTTTTTATGGATCCCAAACTCCTTCTGGAAGATCTCAGGAACCTTCCCAGTTTGCATCTCTTCCTAGCTATGGCCAATTCAGTTCTTCTTCTAGAAATTCGTTTTTATTCCTAAGTTTTTCCTCAAAGAGAGGTTAGTCAGATTTTCATTTCTGTGACCAGATACCAACTATACATATCTTAAAAGGAGAAAGATCTATTTTGGCTCAAGGTTTCAGCCCCTAGTTTGTGATTCCGTTGTTTTTAGGCCTGTAGTGTCATAGAAACATCATGGTGGAAGACTATGGCAGGTGAAAACTACTTACCTCATGGAGCCCAGGAAGGGAAGACAGCAAAAAAAGAACCAGTGAAGAGAGAGGTAAGGAAAAGATATATATTTTAAAGGGATATCCCTATCATCTACTTCCTCTAACTATATTCCACTTCCTAACATACTGTTCCATGGATGAATTTTTAGACGAGGTTAGCTCTATCTTGATCCAATCACTCCTCTAGGACTCCTTTCTGAATGTTATTGCATGGGGATGAAGCCCCCAGTACACTAAGTGAGTATGAGGAAGTGTGTTTTGGGGAATACTTCACATTTGACCTATAACAGAGAAGCTCCTTCTTTTATATTAGAAGCAGGGTCAGAAGACTTTTCACTGTTCCATATTATTGGGAAATAGGAGATTAAAATTTTTTTAATGTTGGAAATGTTACAAAAGTTTAAGAAATCACAAAAAGTTATCTGAAATGTGCCTTTAGGCACATATCCAGTGAAACATATCTGAGACGAGGAAGCCTTACTCAAGATCTTTCCTTTTCCTTGCCTACATTGAGAGTAAGAAGAGTGAGCATTGGGAAACTTCTCAAGGGTTTATAGTGGTAAGAAGATCTGAAGGAAGAAAGGACCCACTTGTAGCTTCCCATATGTATCTTTATTTTATTGTATGTCTCCAACTCTGGGAGATCTTTCTTTTCTCACCCCTGTCTTCTTTTATGGGTCCCAAACATTCTGATCCTCTTATTTGGGTAGCACTTGGAATGTGTTGATCTTATGAACATTTGATGTGATTTATCAATGTGTCTGGAGAAGTTCTGTGTCAACAGCACATTCATGTTTGCTTATTCCATAACAAATATTACAGACTACAGGAATTTAGGGCTCAGGCACAGTCAGGACCATGTATGAATCCATTTTAAGTGGGACAATGTCAGCTTGAGAGGAGGGTCAGAGAATATTCAAGTGACTATTAAAAGCCTGGAAAATAAGAGTAAATGAAGAAAACAAGCAGAAGTTACTAAATTGGTATTTTAAAATTTGGGGGGATAAGCCTGTGTATGTGTGTGTGTGTGTCAGTATAGAGCTGTCCTCTGCATTTTAGAGTGTTTAGCAACATGCTTGGTGTCTACCCACTTGTTATTATAGTAGCATCTTCCAGTTATAACAACAAAAAATGACTTAGATCCCACCCCCCGAGACTTGGGATTGAACCCAGGCCTTCTCAATGAGCTACATTCCCAGAATCTTAAATTTTAAAAAATTGAGACAGTATCTTGCAAAATTGCCAAGACTGGGCTCAAACTAGGAATCCTCCTGCTTGAATTTACCAGAGTGCTGAGATTACAGGTGCATACCACCACACCCAGCTAGAGAAGAGATTTTTAATAAAGGGATCCAAACATATGAGGGATTCTTTCATCAACAACAGTTGTCAGTGACTTTTCATTTCCACTGAGGACAGAAGAATTTCAGATCAAAGGATTTGGATAGAACACACTTGATAATTCTTATGCTGCTTATTATATTCCAAAATCCATTCCTAAGAAAGGAATGGAGATCTCTTTTCTGTTAGTCTGTAAAATGAGATAAACCCCTTGTTTCTAGGATAATTCTGATACAGCCTTTCCTTAGAGAACACCTGCTAGAGACCTGTATAATCCTTTTAGCCTCTCTGCAGAAGCTAAGCTTCAAGTGAATTATGAACACCACAGCCGCTTCCTTGGTCAAATGGGACTTTTCCAGACAAAAATCATATGAATCAAACTTTTGTTTTCCAAACAAAAATCAATAGGAATGCTACTTACTGTTTTGACATTACTATAAATACGAATTCATAAAATTGTTCTTTGATATTTCTGAGATACTTCTTAAGGGTCTTGGAAGAAGTTTGGTTATTCCTGTGTTACATTTAATATGATCTCACTCTGAATTATTTACCTCTAAGTGGTAAGAGAAAGTATTGTGCTTTTTAAGAACCACAGGATGAGAATCTGCCAACGGTGAAAGGAGAGTTGGAGCTTTTAGAAGAGAAGCTATAGACAGAAAACCAGACAGACATTTTAAAAACATTTGTTTTCCTACCTCACTCTAGAAGGGATTTATAGCTGAGTCCTTGATACTCACCCAAATTTTTAAGCTAATGAGTCTAAAGAAATATCAATTATGTAGTAATAGGTATGAGAAAAAAATTATTGGTCTATATTTTGAAGCCTATGATCAGACTAGTGCTTCACAATCTAGAAGTACAATATCGAGCCATGATGTGTTGTATTTTTTTGCTATATAATATCACATTCACTTGAATATATGAATCACTAAGATCTTTTACTTGTTTAAAAAAGACTTTAAGTCTTTGCTATATAATTTTACATTTTGGGAATATGAAAGTGATCACATTGTGTAAATACCACATTTCCTAAAATACTGTGTGTACAGGCCCTATTTTTTTTTTATTCATTCCACTGCTTCCAACATTAGGTATTGTGAACTGTGCTGCTATAAACATGAATGTACATGTGTCACTGTATATGATGACTTTACTCTTTTGGAAAGATACCTTGAAGGAAAATAACTGGGTCAAATGAAATTTCTCATTGTAGTTTTATGAGGAATCTCTTCACTGCTAACCACCACAGTTGGGGAGGTTTCTATAGTCACATCTATAGAAATGCTGCAGTGCTTTTCCAAACCACTCAACCTTTCCTGTTCCAACACATCGATACTGACAACAAAAGGACTGTCCTATCACTGCACCCTTCTACTGTTTCCACCCAGACTCCAGCATAGACCCCTGATTTAGGAGGAATGCAACCACTGTCTTAAAAAATTCAGATAATGTCATAGAAGATACAGGAGTAGGCTCATCGTTTATTTCACAGCAATAAAACTGCCTCATGATTACTCTCGGCCAACTAGGAAATATGTGTAGGCTTTCCTGTTATGAAGAGGTTTGGATGAGAATGGGTGACCGTTTAGTATGCCCTCCCAGCCGGATTTACATTCATACAAAGAGTGATCCTGAGACACGCAGAACTGGGGGGACAGGCAACTATCTTGTTTTGTTGCCTTTGGAGCCAAAACTGTACAAAATGGCTTCATCATTTGGTTTGAAATATTTAGTCCTTGGAACTGAGTCATATTAAAACATAAAGAGGAAACAATCATCTCAAAGACAAAATTCAACACATCAGTTCACCAAGGTTCAAACTATCCTGGTGGTTCTTTCTGTGTTGCTGAGATTAGTTGGAGGATTCTGGCACTGCTGGACCGAATCAGACACTGGAAAATTCCCATCAACTTCTCACTTTGCTTTTAGTTGCCATTGACGATCTTTGCTTCTATCCATTACTTCACTAGCCATTGCAACATTGTGATATTCTATTGCATTACATCTGCTTCTCTTATTAGGTGGAGCGTAAAAGAAAACTTTAATCGACTACCAGATGTACTAAGTTACAGTCTGTGCAGGAAAGGCAGACAACTGCTTCTGTTTGAAGGTAAGTTTTTAGAATTAATTTTCTAGAATCCTCCAAAGATAACCCATGGAAATTTCTTTTCTCCTTTCTCTTTTTTCCTTTTGGTCATTATGAAATCCATCCACAAGTAAGATGAATATGAGTGGGTTAGGCAAAATTATTATTTACTGCATTCAGTTTCTTTATATGAAAGACAATCACTTCCACATCTTTACGCCACCTGGTGATTTTTAAAGTTATTGAAGATTACCAATTTTATGGTTGCAAGATGTAAAATTAAAATAAAGAAAATATACATGTATAAATTAATATTTGCTTATTTCTAGAAAGCAAGTGAGGTTGTATCAGCCATATTCTTAGTAAAATTTTGATTCAGAAAATGTAGCATTTGCACATTTTCAAAATTTGATCCAAATACAGACACATTTTTAATGCTTATTTTTTGACTTGTTGTTCTAAGAATAATCTTAACTGGTGCCTCTATCTAAAGCCACTACCTTCCAGAGAGACGGGATGTCTAGGTTTACAGTGCAAGCGTGTGTGTGTCCCACCTTATGAAACATATAGGAACCTTGGGCATAGGAACATGAACATCTGAGGAGGAGAATATTTGGGGCCAGAACTCCCTTCAGTTGTACGGAAAGAATCTGCAAATGCCTCCTGCGGGCAGCTCGCTCTATTCTGAGGGCCATAGGTTACCTCAAGCTGAAAAACAAACTTATATCACTTTGTTGGTGGCTTGTGAGACTTCTGAGTCTTTGCAGGTCATTCAGGTATTTGTGATGTGTCAGTCTTTGCTGAGTGGCTGGTGACATAAAAGGAAAAAAAATCTAAGGTCTCCATCTTCAAGGCATTTTTGATAGGGTGTATGAGGCAGGTAATAGGCAGGCAATCAGTGAAGGGCTCTGATAAAGCCCCAGGTGATTATTTTTCCTCCCAGAATATTATTGTACTTCAACAGTGAGTAAAAACCTATACCTTGTATTTACTGTAAGAATACCTCCACAGGCATATCCTGTCCTCTCCCAGCCTTTTGCTTAGACATAATGTCCAAAGACTACAAACACAGCCACGTCCTTGGTTCCTGACATAAAAGTGAGCCTTTATACAACAGCCCTTCCTTATCTGTAGCTTTCGTTTCCATGTTTGGGGTTATCTGCTATCAGTCACAGTCCAATAACACTACTGTAATACAATGAAGAGTAAAATACTCTGAGAGGCCTCATTCATATAACTTCTACCACAGTATATTGTTAACTTTATTACTATCATTGTCCATCTCACTGCCTAATTTACAAATCTCTTACACATTTATAAAGTTTTGTCATACATATGTATGTATAGGAGAATCATAGTACATACAAGGTTCAGTAGTATTTGTGGTTTTGGGCATCCCATGGGGGCTTGGAAAATATCTTCTGTGGAAAAAGGGGGCAATTAGGGCTTCTTTGTTTCCTAATAGCAGTTTACAGCCTGGCCACATCAACCTGCCTCAGAATAAAAGGGCTTTACTTCTGTACTTTCATATTCAAATCCAAATCACAATTTTTTTTTTTTTTTGAGACAGGATCTTACTTTGTATAGTTCAGGCTGGCCCTGAACTCACTATGTAGCCTAGTGAGCGCCCAGCAATCCTCCTGCCTCTGCCTCCTGAGTGCTAGGATTATAGGCATGAGTCACCACACTTGGCCCTGTAGTATGTAGTACTGGAGATCTAATTCCAGACCTCGTCCTTGCCAGGCAGATGCTGGAACACTGAGCTAACTCTCTGGCCCCCACAATTAATTTTTAATACTGAAAAGATTTAAAAATGTATCTATTCAATCATTGGTTTATATTGTATTCTTTTCATTCCAGACCTTTTGTTTAAATGAGATTACTCCGTGGTATAAAACTGGAGGCTATAGCTCTGCTCCTAATTTCTAGGTACCTCTGCAGCATTCCTGCTGTTTTTCATCACACTGACTTCAAGGACAAAGATTGAGACAGAAAGGGCCAGGGATTTGGCTCAGTGGTTCCGGCACCTGTCTTGCAAGCTCAAGGACCCGGGTTAGACCACATACAATACTGGGCATGGAGACTCACCCCAGCAGCAACCAGTACCACATACCACAGTGCTGGGTGTGGTGGCTCACGCCTATAATCCCAGCACTCGGGAGACAGAGGCAGGAGGATTGCTGTGATGTGAGCTTCAGGCTGAGCTACAAAGCGAGACCCTGTCTCAAAAAAAAAAAAAAAAAAAAAAGATTGAGACAAAAATCTTAAACTATAAAATGTCTTGCTAAAGCTTATGCTCAGACACTTCAGGAATCTAACCCTTCTTGTTTCATGTGACAATAATATCTTATATTTTATAATACTTTCCATTATAGAGGTTTTTCCCTATCAATTAGCTCAAATTCTTGTAGACTGTGCCCCTTCCAGATTTAATGTAGCCTCTTTCATTCATAGCCTGTGTCTAAAAGGAAAATTTGATACTGCAACATGTTTACAGGGATTTTTTGCTATTTAAGTAGCATCATCTTTCGACTAAGTAAAATCTCTCTTGAGCAAGAATTAATAGCTATTTTCCTTAGGTCTAGCTATGATCTGATACTAACCAATCTACCCACCAGCATAAAGTAATCAATTAATACACCAACATATGCTGGAAGAGAAAATCTGTCTTTATAATGCTGTTATGCAATCTTTCAGACTGTAATTAATCTATTTTAACACAATCATTTAAATTTCCACAGCATATTATTACACTGTCAACTTGTAATTTAAGATTTTTTTTGCAGCCTGCATTCATTGTTGCTTATATTTTCACCATGAAGGGATTATAACCAAATGATAGCTGGCCATGGAGTAGAGGAAGGAACAAGAATGCAAGATGCTAAATTGGTTTAAAGGATGAAACTCTTGATTTGTGAAAGCATACTAGATATATTTGCAGGCAAGTTAAGATTTTAAAGTGCAGAGCTTCTTGTGGTGCAGCAAACAATGGAAAGCAAGGAATGGAAAGGTGTTCAGTCCCAGTGAGTCACCGTGCAGAGTGGAGAGAATAGAAACACCCACAGATTTCATTATTTTAAGAAAAAATTACTTCCTTACAGTAGAGGACAATCACATGTGGGAAACAGGATGGGAGAAGGGAGCAGTTTTCTTACAGTGACAGTGACTTAACTCAAAGATGCTCTTGACACCATGCACTTTTATACTTAGTTCTAAAATATTACATTGTTGAGTAAATCCATTAAAACCAATAGCTTTGTTCTTTTTTCCTACTATTAGAAATTCTTCTTTACTGTAGAAGATAAGGATGAACAAAAACAGAAAAACCACCATAAGTCTACAACTCAGAAATAATTACCATTGGGCCAGGGGTGTAGCTCCATGAGGCTGGCACCTGCCTCACAAGTGCAAGGTCCTGAATTTGATCCCTGGTACAAAAAAAAAAAAAAAAAAAAAAAAAAAAAAAAAAAAAATTGAAAAAAAAAATCTACTACTAGTACTTTAATAACATTAAGATTCACATGCCAGGCTGGGAATTTAGTTCAGTGGTTCCAGCACCTGTCTTGCAAGCGCAAGGACATGGGTTTGATCCTTGGTAACCACATACCTATACTGGGTGTGGAGACTCACGCCCAGCAGCAACCAGTACCACATACCACAGTGCTGGGCATGGTGGCTCACGCCTGTAATCCCAGCACTCGGAAGGCAGAGGCAGGAGGATTGCTGCGATGAGAGTTTGAGGCTGAGCTCAGGGCCAGCCTGAACTACAAAGTGAAACCCTGTCTCAAAAAAAAAAAAAAAATACTGAATACTTTATTGAAAGTATTTTCAGAGATGTATAATTATCACCACCCAATTAGAACATTTTATCACCCCAAAAAGAAGCACATTAAGTCATTTCTCATTTCACCTAACATACCTTCCCCAGCTACTCAGTCCTAAAAATACTAATGTATTTTCTATATCATAGATCTGCATGTTCCAGTTATTTCATATGAATATAGTCTCAACATGTGGTCTTTTATAACTAACTTTTATCATTTGGCTTAATGTTTTCAAGATTTTGTCAATGTCTCATCTTTTTTCCTTTCTTTTTCTGCTCATGTTAGGGATTTAAGCCAGGCCCCTCTACTATTGAGCTATATTTCCATGCCTTTTTATTTTTAATATTTTAGACAGAGTCTGGTTAAGTTGTCCATTCTGTTCTCAGGCCTGCAGTCCTTCTGCCTCAGCCTCCTGAGTAGCTGGAATCACTGGTGGGTGCCACTGTATTCTGCTAAATTTAACCATGTTGTAGCATACATCAGTAGCTAATATTTTATTGCTGGATATTATTCCATTGTGCGCATTTAGCATTTCTTGTTTTTCTACTTATTACGAACACTGGGTCATTTCTGCTTTCTGTCATAAACAATGTTGCTGTGAATATTCATTCATGTGCAAATTGTTGAATATTTGTTTTCAAGTTTCTTGGAATCTAGCAGTAGAATATCTGGATCACGTGGTAACCCTGTGTTTAACATTTCTGAGGAAATGCTAGATTATTTTACAGATGGCTGTGCTACTTTGCATTCCCATCAGCGATGTGCAAAGGTTCACATTTCTCCACAACTTTCCATAGTTACTCTTGGGGAGGGAGGGAGAGAGTGCTACCCTGCTGAATAGAAAGTAGTATCTAAATGTTTTTTATTTGCATTTCCTTAATTATGAATGATGTTGAACATTTTTTCACTTGGTTATTGTATATTTGTATATTTTTCTGAGAAGAAATGTCAGTTCAAACCCTTTGCCATTTAAAAAATTGAATCATTTCTCTTTTTATTTCAAGTCATAAAACTTCGTTGTATAAGCTGTACACAAGTTCCTTATCAGCTACATGAACTATAAATCATTCCTCTCATTTTATGAGTTGTCTTTTTTTCCTTGGTGTTATTATTGGCAACACAAAAGCTTTTGTCTATTTTTACCAATTTATCTATTTTTATTTTTGTCTCTTATACTTTCAATGTTATATTTAAGAAAGTTTAGCCTAATTAAGACAGAGAGATTACACCTGTCTTTTGAGTTTTCTAATTTTAGCTTTAACATTAGAGATCAATTTTGAGTTTTATTTGTGTAGGGTGTGAGGCAGGAGGTCAATACTGTTCTTTTGCCTGTAAATATCGTCATGCCAGCCAGCATCATTTGTTAAAATGATTATTCTTTATCCTCATTGCAATGTCTTGGCCCCTTATTTAAATAAATACCCTATTGTTGAATATTTAAGTTAGTTGTTTTCAGAATAACATTATTTTCAAAATAATGTAATAAACTTGCTCAAATACTTTATTTGTATTAATAATTATCCCATAAGAAACTAAAACCTAGTACAGTAATTGCGAGGGGTTCAGATTTCAGAATAGTTGACACGTGAACCATACTACGTGCCTAGCAAAGTACCAGAGTCTCAGCTTCCTCATGCACTTACTGAAACTGTATACTATACAAAAATCTTGACAAAAACTTCATATTTTATTAATAATTTCTAAGAGAGTGATATCTCAAACCCAGAATTTTTTGATGGATTAATTAAAAGTCAAAGAATCAAATATTCCTCATGTTTTAAAAGTTGGATTTTTTATTTCCTGTGTGAAGTACTGATTTATTTTACTTCACAGGGCAAATTATGATTGAAAGAAGGCATTCCGAATGAAGAAAGGCAATGAAGCAACCACTAAGATGTAGACCAACAGAGACAGGGCCCTATTCCCTTGGGGCCTTACTTGATTACTCCACATTGATCCCAAGGTAAATTTCATTAGTGTCTTAAATTTATTGGTCTCTGGGGAAATAATTCATCATAGCCACCTTCCAACAGAATGAAATTTAAACTGGAATGTTCTTTGTTTTCTTATTACTGACAGATCAGATTGCTTGTGATGTTTTCTTTTACGTGAGTCTTAGCACTTAGAATTCAATAGAGGTCAACCACTATTATATTATTATTATTATTACAATGGAATTCAGCATTGTTTGTTCTTGTCTCTTCTTTGTTGGGAACACGATCTGACTTTTGAAAATGGCTTCTGACCTTCCAGGGTCAATAATCTTTGTTGAGTACTTAATGAAATCTATGGATACTTCCTGCAGATAAAAAGGCCCACATGTACATAGGGAGAATTTTATAGGTTAAGAACCATGCTCACCATTGCTCCCTCTCTTTTTGTAGTTCCTAGATGAAAAATGTTGTGCATTGAACCACCTTGAGTAAAAAACAAATGCACTATAAGTTCACAATTAGGCTATTATGCTAAAACACTGGCCAGGGACACTCTTGTGGGTTTTTTTTAAATTTCACTTGTGCCCCCTCTTCTTTTGTCTCAGAAATATCTCCTTTCAGAGAGCCAAGGAATAAGGCTCAGACCTACTTCAGATTAAGGACTAAATATCCCTTAATCCCAAACATTCCCCTGTCTTCCTCCTCCTCCTCCTCCTCCTCTGCCTTCCTGTCATGAACTGGTCTTTTTGAAGAATGAGAAAGGGAACATTCAAAGAAATGTGATTGTTAAGCATATTAAGCACTCAAAATTGACAGTTGCATCTCTACTTTAAAGAAGGCCAACAGACACATTGAACACGACCAGCGAAGCAGTGTCCAGCAGCTTTAGTGCAAATCCAAACTAGGCAGATTACTCTTCCTCTTCCTCCTCCCTTTTTCTCCTCTTTCTCTCTACCTCCTTCTTGTCCTTCTCCCTCCTCTTCTTCCTCTTTCCTTGTTTCCCTTCTCTCTCTCTCTTTGACATTCCAAATGAAATCTTAGTGTCTAAGAGTAGCTCAACCTTCATGGCTGCCAATAATCTAAAATTCCACTCCAGCTTTGATGTCCACAGTAATATTCTTGGCTGTCGTGATAATTATAGAATCTCATGCTGACCACCATCCTCCAACTGCCCCAGTTCCTTCTCCAGAACTCCAACAATTCTTGGTTTCATCAAAAAAGCCCATTTACAGTCTATCATTGCCAATTATAGTCTACCATCCTTGTCTTCACGTTTCTCTTTATCTTCTAAAGTCCATAGAGCATGTTTATATCTGTTCCTCTGGAAACTCCCTTAAAACCCTTGCTCCTCTTTCCCTAAGAGTCTCCGTTGTACTTGTTAGTTGTCTCCAGGTCTGGTTATGCCCACACAGTCTGCCCATTACACTATCCTATTACAAGTTATCTCCTACTTCTAGAGGGCCACATATTCTGGTTCATTTCAAAGACCAATGCTTCTATTTATTTTCTAGGTCCCATATAAATCTGATGTCATTAAGGACTTTCTTCTGGCGATTATTCCTCTCTCACCTGTATCATCAATTCTTCCCTCTTTCATAATTTATATCAGCAAACAATATGCCGTAATAACTTCTATTTTAAAGGAAAAAAAATATGTCTTGACCACATATGTGTCTCCAGTCCCAGGCCAGCTTCTCTGCTTCTCTCCCCAGGGAAACTTCTTGAGTTGCCAGCAGAGCTGACTTAACCTTTTCCCTCACATTCTCTCCTCAGTCTGTTTCCCCTGAGACTTCTGTTCAAGTCCCTGACAGCTTCCATGTCGCCAGACCCAATGGTCGCCTCTGCTTTTCCTTTACCTCCGTGTCTGAGCAGTGTTAGACACACTCTCTCCTTATTAAGTTCTTTCTTCTTTGGAGTTATAAGGGCAAAAATAACCTTCAGTTTTCCTTTTTGATGAAGTCCAATCTCACATCCTTTGCTGGTTCTGCTCAACTTCTTCTTTTTTTTTTTTTTTTTTGAGACAGGGTCTCGCTTTGTAGTTCAGGCTGGCCCTGAGCTCAGCCTCAAACTCTCATCACAGCAATCCTCCTGCCTCTGCCTCCCGAGTGCTGGGATTACAGGCGTGAGCCACCACGCCCGGCACTGTGGTATGTGGTACTGTTTGCTGCTGGGCATGAGTCTCCACACCCAGTATAGGTATGTGGTTACCAGGGATCGAACCCTGGCCCTTGTGCTTGCAAGACAGGCGCCAGAATCATTGAGCTAAATCCCTGGCCCTCTGCTCAACTTCTAACTGCCGGACAGCCGGGTCCCCAGAGCTCCTCTCTGTACACATTCCCAGTCCTGTCCTGTCCTGAAACTTTACATGCCACTTGGAAACTTGCATATTGGATGAGATAAGGGTGGGAGGAAAATTTTTATATGACAACAAGTTAAAATTTAAGTAAAGATATGAGGAAAAAGAGACCTGTTAATTGGGGTGCTTTCTTAAAGGAGGCCAGGCTTACTGCTGATAGCCCAAGAAGGAAGTCAGTGACAGAGCTGCGTACTTGTGCAGGGGTTCTTCTGTGAGGGCTTCGCATTGCTCCTGGGTTGGGTGGCAAGGTTCTCTGTGCAGGGAATGGGGGGACCCTTGAGGCTTGGAGGGAGTGATGGATTAAAAGTTACTGCTGGGAGTGGAAGTGCAAGTTGACCATGGACAAGCAATAGGATATTGAGGCCCTCAGAGATCCTGGATTTGTAGTGGGGATCACAGTGGGAATGCACTGTGACTTTGCTGGTTCAATATCAGGATCTGCAATAAATGGTTGTCTAACCTTAGGCAAGTTACTCAAACTCTGCACTCTTCAGAGTTCCTCCATTTGTAACCTGAGGGCTCATTCATTTATTCAATAAATGTTTATTAAGTGCCCACTATATGCCTGGCATAGTTCGGGGACAGAGAGCACAGCAAAAAAGAAGAAAAACTCTCTACCTTCATGGGGCTCATAATAGTTGTTTCTCCCTTTCACACTGTTATGGAGCTTACATGAAATTTTAATTCCTACATTTTAAGATGTATACTTTTTTATTTTAAAGTTTAAATCTGTGAAATTGACACCATAATTGGCAGTTTTTCTTTCTTGATTTTACATAGATTATTAGTGCATCTTATAATCAATAAAGTTTCAGAGTCAACTATCTAATACTTCACTTTGTTTTATGTACATAAAACTGCCATCTGATGAAGAAATTAATTTTATTAGAGGAGTTGTACAAACATACATGTAAAAGTTTAATAAAATATGTATACTGTGTATTTACTAGTAAAAGCAAAGAACTGGAAACAAGTCAAATATTTATGAACAAGAAAATGAGCTGTAGTACAAAACCCCGTGCAGTAAGGAAAGGAAAGAAGAATGAATACTAATTCTAAATATTGCCATGTAGTGTTGTCTGGGATACTTTATAAAATGAAATAGATATAGAAAAATGTCA
>PVIR01008038.1:0-58460 GCA_004026965.1 Petromus typicus
TCATACAACCCCTGTGGAGATTAGTTTGGAGATTCCTCAAAAAGCAAGGATTGGAGGTCCCATTTGCCCCAGCCATTGCCCTGCTAGGTATATACACCCAAGAATTAATAGACTCATATCACAGTGACATATATGCACCCATGTTTATAGCAGCCCAATTTGTGATTGCTACATCTTGGAAACAACCCAAGTGTCCATCAACTGGAGAGTGGATAAAAAAGTTGTGGTTATGCTAAAGAATTGAGTATTACTCTCCCATAAAAAATGATAAGTTTGAATCATTTCTACTTAAATGGACATACCTTGAGAATATCCTCATAAGTGAAATAAATAGGACACAGATAGGTACATATCATATCTTTTCTCTGGTATGAGATAATAAAGATGTAAATGAGTCCTAGAATTGTATGTTATATATTTTGAAGTAGAAAATGCTCAAAGTAAAATAGGGTGAAGGGAGAAAAATTATGAGATTGTAACAAAAAAGTAAGGAAACAAGTTTTATGTATATGGGGGGCAGTAGGGTGGGTAGGGCTATGGGAAAAATGAGAATTAAGTTTTGTCTTATACTGGTACAAATCCCCATTATGGAGTGCAATCAATGTGTGTATATGTAATGTACCAATAAAGATTTAAAAATTAAAAAAAAACTAATAAAGAATAGTAGTAAAGCAAAAAAAAAAAAATAGGACTCAATGCTATTAATGAGATGCACTGAACCTTCTGCATAATAAAGTGACATATGCAACCTTCTCATGAAGTAAGTAGAAATAGAACTAATAATTTATAAAAGGTGTGACAGAATGACTCAGCCAAAGTAGAAGTTCACTAATTGTAACAGGGTTCATGTCTTTTCATTTTAATTGGTTGGCAAGATCTACATAACTAGAGCTGGAGTCTATTTCTGGATGCTCATTATAAGTAAATTCAGTCAAGCACCATCATAGTCTAAAGCTCTAGACAGAAGATGACTTATCTGGAAGGACTGCGGATAAATCTGATATGTTAATATGAGTCAAGATAATCATTGAAATCTCAAGGAGAGTAAGTGGAATAGCTCCATCAAACTGTTACATATATTTTAAGTGCAATATAGTTCTACCTAAACAACAGATTTTCCACTAGAAATGCAACAATTCAATTAAAATACAGGTGAAAGTGAGTAGTAGGAAGTAATTGCATAAATTCTTTAATATTGGAAAAGTAAACACAAAATAGTGGATAGAGCTGAATATTTTTTAGGGTAGAAAGTTTAGATCTTAAAATCTCTTGTACTTGTACAATGATTTCTACTGACTGTGGAAAAGCAGCCTTGTTTATTGAACAGTAAATAGCAGTTTACACATTATAGTTACACATTTTTAAAAAAGCACATGAAGGACAACAAGCATTAAAAGTAAGTTTTTATTCACATACAACCAAAAGTAGTACTTGTAGATATTAATGTCTCAAGATTTAGTTTGCTGCTTCTCTGATGAAGTGCTTTTAAGTTTGATACAACATCTCACTGCCTTTTAAAGTCTTAATGCACCTGACATGAGATGCTAAGAAAGATAGATCTGATAATTTTACAGTAGCTTCAGGAAAAAAAAATCGGTGACTGAATTTAACTATTCTCTGTGCCTTAGTATTTAAGTTTAAATGAAGGCATTGACTATTGGTCTTAGTTAACACACATTGAATAATATCCTTTAAAGCAAAAATTAAAATATAAATGCACTCTTCACTTTATGGCTGTATGACAGGTCATTTAGCTAATGTTATAGATATTAAATTTATGACTATAAAATATATGAATAAGCTATGAAGTCACCAAATTTTGTTTTCAGAATTTCAATAACTTATTCTGAAAAAGTCCATTTGTGATGAGAAGAGAAAATCAGGAATGCTAATTCTTTGTGTAGCATGTAGGCTCAACATCCTAAGCAATTCTGTACAAAGCTGGATCTTTTATTTGGAAAGGATCATGAGGATCTGTTTCATGGAAGATTGAATTTGCTCAGTCTGGATATGCACCAGAAGGTTGTAGAACTTCCTAAAGGACAGTCCAACATGTTCATGTAGAACAAGAAGGAACAGAGTACTCCTGTGGGCTCTGGAGTTCACCTTCACTTTAGTGAGAGAAGCTCTTGTAGTTATCATTTGCATGCAGATTAATTTCAAGAAAAATTACCAAGATTTTTGACCTCTAATTTAATAGATTTGCAGTAACTTATGTTCATAACATATAAAGAGCATATTTAGTTAATTTTTTGTTGGAATAAACTATGTAAAACCGTAGCCAATTAAGATGTCATAGTTCTACAAGTGGCTCAGTTTTCTCTGCTTCTTTACTCTGTGTGAGTCGTAAGCTGCTGTAGCTGTACAACCAGGGCATGCTGCATAAGTCTTCTTCCCTTATCTTGCCTCAAACCCATGTGCTACTGATGTGATGGACAGGTTTTCCCCCCAGTTAACCAATGATGTTTCACATAGCCATGCATAGTAATTGCATTTTAGTCACTGCAGAGACTTTGGAGCTGCAACAATTAATAAAGAACCATTTTTCTAAGCTATGTTCTTTCATAATATGTTCTTTTACACTGTGTCCTGTTCAGTGTTGTGTTTAATTTGGAATCTCTGCCAATCTCAGTTATCTTTCTTCTGTTATTAATGACTTTTCATCTCAGAAATTATACCCTTCATATATTTTGCCATTTATTGCATTTTGCTTGCATTAATACTGGTTGAATCTATTATCAATTATTCATTTGATCATTATTCCAAATGTTAATTTAAATTTTTCCCTTGTTATAATGTTTGTTTTTTTCAGAAAAATGTCAACTCTAAATTTGTATTTCCATTGTCATTTTTCTCTTCTATTTCCAGGCATTCAAATCATTTAGAATGATGATGATAGTGATGATGATAGTAATAATAATAAATGCTCTGGACAACAGACTACTTCCCTACATTCAGATTTTTAAGGACAACTTCATATTATTATGCCTTTATGATTTCCCTTTTGGAGTAGAATTTCAGCATTCCCTCCCCATACCTTGGCCACTAGAAATAATGTCTAAAGATTTCCTTAATATTTTTTGTTCTTCTTTCTTCCAAAATACAACCCAAATTATCAAGTTTCTCAAGATCAAGTATTGAGTGAAAGGAGATCTCTAGAACATAATAAAATATCTCACCATAGAACATAGGCTTGAAAACATCCTTAGAAGTTCAATCATGCACAAGGTGCTTTTTGAATTTGTGGTGTACACAATTTTAACTGCTTTAAGCAACAGCTCCACCGATTCAGCTAAATGCATAGAGCTAACTTTTGTGTTTAAAGGAAGAAGCTGACACTTCTCTGTATTTATATATTTGAGCTTTTTGGTGCATAAGAAAACAGACAAATTCAGGAATACAAATACTTCAATTCTTAAAAGCACATTATAGCACTAGATTCTAGATAAATTACTCTTAACATTTTAATAATATTTTAATGAGTTACTAGTGGATATACATAGTATATACTATGTGCACATATATATATATATATAATTATTGGTAGAACATAGTAATAGCTCTATTATATACAATGAAAATGAGAATATGAGCATAATATTTTATGATATTTATAGCTTTGGTTACAATGTAGAGATACATGATTCATATAATTCATATGAGAAATTTATGCCTTCAGAATATAGAAAGAACAGATTTTAAGACAAGACTAAAGCATTTATTACATTCCTGCTAAATTTAATTTGGTACTTAACTCATAAAAAGTTAAAAATTGAAGGCTTGAGTTGAAAGTTTTACTTAGTAACTTATTTGGAGATTTTCATTACTTGTATATATTATAATAACATAATTGTTTGCTTTCCCTCAATGATTTCATGTATCTTTTCAGAATAACAATCATATACTCAGTTGCAAAGTCAAATGCACATCTGCATTATGTCCCCTTCTTCCAAAGGACAGATTTTTCTCACTTGTGATAAATACAAAAAAAAATATATAAAAGTCAAATAAGTGATAAAGACTATTTTTTGGTCTGAAATTAAAATGTAGGATTTGGAACATTATAACTTCTATCATTTCAGCAGTGCATATTTATACACAATAATCCAAATGAATGCATTATATAATATAAAATAAAATGTATTAAATTATTTGCATATTCCATGCATAAGTTTTTAAAATATGATAGAAACAATATGTAGTAAGATAAATTCCATGTTCCATTTACATCAAATTGTTTCCATATTCCATCATTTTTTATAGTCCATTAATGTAGTAATATTTTCTGTGTGACATAGGAAATTTTTGCATGGACAATTTCTTCTTAAACTCGTATTGATGGGGTTAGTAAGTCTGGAAAACTTGAACCACTCCCTCCACTCATTGTCCTCCTGTGGTTATTTGTTTCAAAAAGATTTTCCTTGCTAGTCATTCCAAATTAATATCAATGTGGTTTTAATAACTATTATGCTTGGCACTCAGTATGTCTTTTCAAAAGGTTCATTTGTCCAATGCATAGCTGATGGGGGGTAATTGGATCATGAAATCTATAACTTCATTAAGTGAAATATTTCATTATTGAAATCATAATTTGATGGCATTGTTAGGAATTGATATAAGCGGTTGATTTGGCCTACTGGAAGGAAATGGGTTGTAAAGACATCACCCAGGGAAAGTTATCTGCTTCCCAGTCTCCTCTAACTCTGCTCTCTGGACAAGATGAAATGAGCAGATTTTCCCTGACATGCCCTTTTGCTATGATGTGTCTGCTTTCCCTCAGGCCTAGAAACAATAGATCCATGTGTTCATTGACTGGATCTGTGCTTGCAAAAATTAATTCCCAATATATTTGATATCAATTGTGCTGAATTTATGCTTCTCAAATATTGAAGATGAATTTAGGAGACAAAGGATAAGAACAGGAAAGGTGTATTGAAAGTTCCTCAGAGAGAGGAGAGGTGCA
Source organism: Petromus typicus (assembly GCA_004026965.1). Classification (NCBI taxonomy): domain Eukaryota; kingdom Metazoa; phylum Chordata; class Mammalia; order Rodentia; family Petromuridae; genus Petromus; species Petromus typicus. The sequence goes on from PVIR01008038.1 coordinate 4,964, forward strand.
AAGGTGAATCACCATGGAGCCTCTTTCTCCAAGAATATTTTATGCAGCAAAACCAAAATATGTGTACCATATGGGTTAAATTATGATAAATATTTAAAATGCCAAATATATTTATTTAGATGATAATGATCCAATAGGAAAGTGAAGCACACAGAAAGGATATAAATTAAACATCATTAATTTTAGTTTAAGCATAATTTCTGGTTAGAGAAACAAAAAGATATTTCTATAAAGACATAGAAGTATGGGTCCAGGCATTCTGGTCACTGATCCATATGTCTAATGCCTGTCTGACCTCACTGAACCAGATGGTGTTAATCATCATAGAATATCAACTTCTTATTTACCTCTAGAGATGGCTACAGTATCAGTCATTGGCCAGTCTGTCTTCAGATTTATTTTAACCACAATGTTGGTGTGTCTTTGTCTTTTTCACTGATTCCCTCAAAGTCTCTCTGATTGTCTATACATTTCCATATAATGTATCTGTCTGTAATAAAAACATGAACCAAAGTAATTTTTTTTTCCTCTCAGGTGTTTTAAAATCAGCCCACCCAAATTTAAAGACCAAATTCAAAAATGGACATTTGAAATGAACAGATACTTTTCAGAGGAACAAGTAAGAGCAGCTAAGAAGTACATGAAGAAATGCTCCACATCACTGGTCATTTGAGAGATGCAGATGAAAACAACACTGAGATTTCATCTCACTCCACAAAGAGTGATTGCTAGCTCATAATTAGCCAGCAACAAATTCTGGCAAGGCTGGAGAGAAAAGGAAACTCTTCTCCACTGTTGGTGGGAATGTAGACTCACACAACCTCTGTGGAGATCAGTGTGGAGATTCCTCAAAAAGCTAGGATTAGAGATCCCATTTGACCCGGCCATCACTCTGCTAGGTGTATACACAAAAGAATTAAAAGATGCATATCAGAGTGACATGTGTGCACCCATGTTTATACTAGCTCAGTTTGTGATTGCTAAATCTTGGAAATAACCCAAATGTTCTTCAACTTGAGACTGGTTAAAGCAAATGTGAATCATTTATAGAATGGAGTATCACTGTACCATTAAAAATGATAAGTCAGAGTCATTCACACTCAGATAGATGAATGTATCTTGAGGACATCCACATAATTGAAATAAATAGGTCACAGAAGTGTAAATATTGTATCTTTTCTCTGGTATGAGAAAATGCAGTTGTAAATGAGTTGTAGTATGTATAGTTGATATTGTGAAATAGAAAATATTTAAAAGGAAAGAGGGTGTAGGGGTAAATAATGAGGGGATAAAGAATGTAACAGTGATAAAGGAAAAGGGAAATAAAGTTTGTATATATGGGGGGGAGGTTTGGAGGGCAGGGAGAAAGGTGAAAAAATGAGAATCAAGTCGTGTCATATTCTGATACAAACTCTCAATGTTGAATGCGATGATGATGTGTATTCATAATGTACCAATAACGTTTTAAATTTTAAAAAAATTGTCCATCAACTGGAGACTGGATAAAAAAGGTATGGTTCTTTTATACAATGAAGTATTATTGTGCAATTAAAAATGATAAGATTGAGTCATTCATATTCAAATGGGCGTACCTTGAGGATGTCCTCATAAGTGAAATAAATAGGTCACAGATGTATAAATATTGTATCATTTCTCTGGTATGAGAAAATGAAGTTGTAAATGAGTTGTAGTATGTATAGTTGATATTGTGAAATATAAAATATTTAAAAAGAATGAGGGTGTGGTGGTAAATAATAAGGGAGAAAAGAATGTGACTGTAATAATAAAAAATGGAAACAAAGATTATGTATATAGAGGTTATGGGGTTGCAGGGTGGGTGGAAAGGGAAAAAATGAGAATTAAGTCATGTCATATTGTTGCACAAACTCTCAATGTTTAATGTGATGATGGTTGCATACATAATGAACTGATAAAGATTTTTAAAAGTAGTGTAAGGTTTTTGATAATAAATTACCAGGAGATTAAAAATGTTATGATGCTAAAAAGAAGAAATGGCTTATACCTTATTCAATCTAACATTTTCATGAAAGAAGTAACTGGAGGTAAACCTTGAAAATAGTAACATATTCATACTCTGGGAGATGAAGGAAAACATTTCAGCCAACAGTAAAGGTGAAATTGAAAAGCAGGAGAAATTTTTAGGAAACTCAGTACTTTGTGAAGGGGGATTTGTTGGAAAAAGAACTCACTATGTAGTCCATGAACTACATAGCTTAGGCTGGCTTTGAACTTATGGAGACCCTCTGGCCTCAGGCTTCTGAGTGCTGTGATTGCACACATGCACCGCCGCTATGTGCAGCTCCTCAATAATAATTTTGTCATATAAAAATACAAAGGTTTTCCTGTATACTGTCAGACCACAGTGCCTTGAAACTGGAACTGAATAGCAAAAGAAAGCCCAGGGTCCTCACAAATACATGGAAACTGAACAACACTCTGCTGACCAATCAGTGGTTCACAGAAGAAATTAAAGAAGAAATTGAACAGTTCTTCCAACTAAACAATAACCCTAATGCAACATATAGAAATTTATGGGACACAATGAAAGCAGTTCTACAAGGAAAATTCATAGCAGTGATCACCTACATTGAGAAAACAGAGCAAGCTCAAATAAACAATTAATTCTGAAGCTCAAGTGACTAGAAAAAGTGGAACAAGACAAACCTAAAGCTCACACTAGGCAAGAAATTATAAGGATCAGAGCAGAAATTAATTCACCATAGAGTAAGAGAATGATTCAAAAAAAATCAATGAATTGAAGAGCTGGTTCTTTGAAAGGATAAACAAAATTGATACACCTTTAGCCAATCTTATCAAACAAAGGAAGGAAAAGGCACTATCTATGATATTAGGAATGAGAAGAGGGAAATTACTACTGCCCCAGAGGAAATTCAGAGGGTAATAAACACCTACTATGAAAATTTGTAATTTAATAAAATGCGAAATGTAGAAGAAATGGATAGATTTCTAGACATATATGACCTTTCAAAGCTAAATAAAGAAGACATAGAAATGTTAAACACCCCAATATCAATCTGTGAAATTGAAAATGTATAATAAAAAAAACCTGCCAGAAAAGAAATGTCCTGGTCCTGATTGCTTAACTGCTGAATTCTACAAAACTTTCAAAGAAGAGTTAGTGCCTCTACTTCTTAAATTCTTTAATGAAATTGAAAGGGAAGCAGTACTCCCAAACTCATTCCTAGAAGCAACCATTACCTTGATTCCAAAAGCAGAGAAAGACCCAGCCAAAAAAGAGAGCTACAAGCCAATATTCCTAATGAATATTGATGCAAAAATCCTCAGTAAGACATTGGCCAACAAAATACAGAGAATCATCAAAAAGATTATACACCCTGACCAAGTTGGATACCTCAGAAATGAAAAGCCAGTGGTTATTGAAAATTAGTATCAGAGAAATAGTCATTACTGTGAATCTATCTGGCAATGAAACTGAGAAGCCTTTGGAATTGCCTTGTAGGAGGGTTTTTTTTTTTAAATCTGAAGAAGCAAGCTAGATGAATGTAGAATGCTATACAGTGTTTAATGGGCAATTCAGCTCAGGGCTCAGAATAACCAGATTCTTGTTCAAAATGCAGACAGTAAAGCCTATGCTGATGAGATTACAGATAGAAACAAGGATTTCATTCTGAATTGGACTAGAGGGTAATCATATTACATTCTGGTGAAGAATTTGTCTACATTGTGTCTAAACCCACAAACTTTATATGAGGCTGAGTTTAAAGGCAAAGACCTAATTAATTTGGTTGAAATTCTAACATAACATTACTTTCAGACAGCTACATGGATACTATTGCTTCCTTTAGCCCAAATTACAGTGCGAACCAAGATGCATAGCCCCAGGATTTGAAAAACTTTCAGTTTAACCAGGAAATGAATACATTTAAAACTGAGACAAAAGAAGAGGTGATTACAGAAAGTAATTTTTTTTTTTTTAGGTTTTTTGAGACAGGGTCTCGCTTTGTGGTTCAGGCTGGCCTTGAGCTCAGCCTCCAACTCACATCACAATCCTCCTGCCTTTGCCTCCGAGTGCTGGGATTACAGGCGTGAGCCATCACACCCGGCACTGTGGTATGTGGTACTGGTTGCTGCTGGGTGTGGGTCTCCACACCCAGTATTGTTATGTGGTTACCGGGGAATCGAACCCGGGCCCTTGCGCTTGCAAGACAGGCGCCGGAACCACTGAGCTAACTCCCCGGCCCCCCAGAAAGTAATTTTTAACACTAATTCCACATGCTTTATACTGGAACACTAGAAAAGTTATCTTCAAGGATTCTCAGGAATTGGCCAAACTTCACCTATCAACATTTCAAATATGTAAATTCCTTTGAAATAATTTGGTTTGAGAAAAGAGCCTCGGGACATCGTGTACATTCAGGGCTCCATGGTGAAGTATTTCCCTATATTCATCCATCCTGGCACCAAGAAGCTTCTACAGGTGTGGCCCCACTGCACTTGACTACTGCTCAGTCTTGCAGCAAATCTTGAAGATGACCACTTGATGCTGTTTTTGGAGGCCTATAGAATTTGAAGGAGTCAGGGAATCAGAGGAGCATTGATCCAGATTTCACCAAAATCTGGATAAACAGGCAAATTGTGGGGTCAAATCTCTATGGGCATCCCCAGAGCTGATGTGGAAGCTGTGAGATGGAGGCAACTGTGAGATGTAATAGACAACAGCTGTGAGATGTAATAGACAACTCAGAAAATTAAAGGTGAAAGAAGACTAGAATACATAGAAAGAAAAACTTCAGATATTGTGGGAAGCCAACCTGAGAAAAGGGTCGTGTGATCTGCAACCAACCAGGCCACAAAGGCAAGGATCCTTAATCCCTTGGGGGCTCAAATTTCACTATCACATGCCTGAGAAGCTGGACATGAAGCTACAGGGCTCAATGTTTTCTAACTGAATTTTGCTCTTGTTTGGGTTTAATTCCTTTTTATTTCAAAATTTCTCCCTTTTCAAATGGAAATACTTACTGTGTGCTATGGTTTCTTGGAATCACATGCCTTGTTTCTGGATTTTGATGAGGACTCGCAGCTAAGATTTTGCTTTTGGTGAGAGGGAAGATTTGGACCTGGAATTTCAAGTGATATTGGAGCTGGCAACTTTTGAAGATTGGCTAAATTCACTCAATATTATATATTATGAGATGAGCTTGTGACTTTATGGCCACAGGATAAAATTATGGTGTAAATATGAAACATTCCCCAAAGACTCATGTATTTATGGCCTGATCACTAGAGCATCAGTGACTAGAGGTAGAGTCTAGATAAATAAGTGAATCCTAAGGCCTTTGCTTTCAGCAGTGCATTAATCCACTGAGGAGATAATCATCTGGTGCCATTATCTGAGGCTGTAAAACAGTCGGTGAGGCTTGGATGAAGGAACTGGGCTCTGTCTCACCTCTGTCCCCTTCCACTCTCTCATCCTTGTTTAAAATCTCTCTCTGCTTAGTGTATGCTATGAGGTGATCTGCTTCCCAGCCCTGTCCTGCTCCCCCACAATGCTTCTGCTTTGGAGCCACTTGACCAGGGACTGAGACCTCTGAAATAGGGAACTGAAAATAAATCTTGTTATATTACTTTTATATTGGTCACAGTGATGGAAATCTTATAACAGTTTCCCAAATATGTCTAGAATATGTCTACAACCTTCTTCAAAATATAGCTAAACATAAACTTTGAGTATTACAGCCATATGATAAATATCTATCTCCTATCTATCAATTTATCTGATAAAATTATTTTATGCAGTGTTTTTCAATTAAAAAAAGTTGAATGACCAAGATTAAATGCCCTGAAATGGTGCCAGAAAACCTAAAATGGTTGCTGAGTTATCATCCTCTGAGGACGTAGAGAAATATTTATGCTGTTAGGGACTTCCTAGAACATGACTAAAAAATGATCAAATAGGAAGATGTGAAGACTTCCTTTCACTGTTGTCCCTTCAGGGATGTTCTAGAAAGCAGCTCCAGTGACTAGTTGTCCACTTCAAGAGAGGACCTGCATAACATGGAGAAGCACGTGTAAGCCAGGGCCTCATCATCTGCTTCCCTCAGGTGGTCACTGAGTGCACTCCATGATGTCAGAGGATTATGTGGGGAAAGAGAAGACAGCACAGAAAAGACTGTTAGAAGACAATGTCAAAGTACCAAGAATATCTATAGGGGATTCTTGTAAAGACCTGATAATCTTATCGGAAAGATATCATCAGGTCAGGCCTCTCAAGATACTAAGGAAAGTGACCCAGATTCTTTAGATAAGAAGTTCTTCAGAGCTAAGTCCATTATAATTGTTGGAGAGAAGTAAGGTTTGATGTCCTGTCAAGCATGTGGAGCTGAGAGAGTCTCCTGCTTTCAGCAACTGCCGCTACAGAGACTGAAGACAGGAGCTTTCCTGAGCACCTGAGGCTTTCTTGGTTATTTTGTTCTTGAAGGCAGTTGTAGTCTTATCCATGGGTCTTGTGCTTCTCCTTATCTTTAAGGAACATTTGTAAAACCCAAACTCATAAAGTTTCAAGCAAATAGTTTCAGTTAACTTGTAGCAGAGTATAATCTTTCATGGGACTGGCAGCAAAACATTTATGTTCGGCTGAGGAAAAAGTGACAATTCAACAGAATGAGTAAGATGTTTTCAACAGTTTTATTCATATTAAATAGTCTTGGCAATCCTATCCATTTTGTAGATACCAAAAACAATGTATAGCACTTAATCACATATCTTACACATGAAAGAGCCGGCTGCAATCAGTTCATAACTTATTCTAAAGCTTTTCCTCTGTACCACACTATATTTCAGAGACCGTTCAATCCAGCATTAGTCAATTGTTGAGATGCATCTTCACATATTTACTTTGTCTTTAGATAGAGCAAGATTATAAAGCAGACTTTATAATCTGAGTAATATGAAAAGATATCAATACTTACTGGTATGCTTATGCTACTTTACAGATATCAAGCTACCAATGAAACCTATTAGTGACCCTCTCACTTCAACAATATATCAGGGATGAATATTTGACTTGTAAACAACACTGTCTTTAAAATAATAAATTTCCTGCAAATACTTAATTTTTTTTTTTGCTTTTGCTCTTTTAAATGCATGCTATTTGTTATTGCTGCATTACTCACAAGATCTACAGAATGGAAACAGTCAAAGATTCTATCAACTAATGAATGGATAAAGAAAATGTACATTTACTCTCAGAATACTATTAAATCATAAAAATGAAAAATACTGTATGCCATTTGAAAATAACTGATGGAACCAAAATAAATTAAGAGAAGTAAGTCCAATAGAAAAACAAGTCTTGTGTACTCTTCTTCATACATAAATGTTAAGACCAAAATTTTGCAAATTGTTGGTTTGTCAATATCTTATCATTTTCAGAGAGTATTTCATTCTAAAGGATTTAATCGGAAAATATTTTTACCTCATGACCATTATTGTTTTCCCTCCAGGATGGAACTCTGTTTCTGAAATAGAGGAGTTAAAATAACAGTAAACAGTCCAGAAAACCTGGAATCATATTAGGTATTGGGGCAGACAGCAGCTCCACTGGATGGTTGGCAATTGATAGCTCTGAAGTTTCCTAGCACTCCAGAAAGGTGAAGCTTCTAAATTCGAAGTAAAATTTGAGCGGGCAACTCACAAGGTATATCTCTAATTCCATTATTCTCAGGACTAAGTCAGAAGTCCCAAGAGACCAGCAGTCATAGCAGTCACAGAGGCGGTGGTAGACAGTGAAGGATTATCTGCAATTTAGAATGCACCAGTTGTCAATAAATAGAAACTTTACATGATTTAGTTTGATCTAAAGTTCATTTTCATATATCTCAATACAACTATTAACCCAATGTGCTGTACACTAGCAATGGATGACATCAGACACTATAAGGTATAGTACTTCTATTAGCTTAGTTGTACTTATTGCTAAAGATATGTTTATTCAATGGGTACACACTTAAGACTGACTCAAACCCAATAGAGTGGGTGGTGACATCAGCTAACATTTTCTGTATGTTCATGCTTCAAAGCCACTTATGTGAAGAATTCAAATTCCTCAATTGTTGCAAAATGTATGCACTTAGTCCAGGAATGCAGCTCAGTGGCATCCTGACTCCCTGCCAATTACAAGGTCCTGAGTTTGCTCCCTGGTACAAAAAAAAAAAAACTCAATCCATATAATAACTCTCCCAGAAACATTTCCTTCATCCTTAAAATAGGGAAACACTTTAGAGCCACAATGCTCTTCCAAATAGGTATTGCCACTGTATCAATACATACCTAAGTCTTCTGTGTGCTATTGAGTGGAAAAGACATTGTTTAAAATTATAGAAATATCTTCATGTACTCAATGTTTTCAAAGAAAATGCAAAAAAAAAAAAAAAAGATGTAATTTGGCCTCACTAATGGATTTTGGCGTTCCATAATATGCTGGATAACCTTTTGTTTTGCTCTTCATAGCTATTTGTCAACAGGCAACACAAATAATATCTAGTCATATAACCATCTGGTCTGGAAATGGAGTGTGGTCTTATCCAGCCAAATGTCTTTCACCTGGTATATAAATACTCACACAGGCAGTTTCTAAGCTGCACTAGTGTGCCTTAGAGTTGTTCATGCTCTTGCTAGAGATACTAAACATGAGTAGTCTTTTTTTTTTTCTGAGACAAAGTCTTGCTTTGTAGTTCAGGCTGGCCACCAGCTCACTATGTAGCTCATGTAAGCCTTGAACTCACAGCAAATCTCCTGCCTCTGCCTCCCAAGTGCTGTGATTATAAGTGTGAGCCACTATGCCCATCATTGTTGTAGGTGGTACTGATTGTTGGTGGACATGAGTCACCACACCCAGCGTTGTTACATGTGGTTACCTGGGATCAAATTCAGGTCATCGTGCTCACAAGGAAGGCACTGGAACAAGTGAGCTAAATCCATGGCCAACACCATTAGTCTTGAAGGCAGGCATACCCAAAGAACTTCACAGTGTTGATATATTACAGTTCAACATCATCCTAAATTTCTTGCAGAGCACAGTCCTGGGAATTGGAGGCTGTCTTCTGCCTTGAATAGCCAAGAGAGGAAATTGTTACATGTTGCATTATTAATGGAATTCACATATACCTTCTCTTTTGGCTAAAGTTTGAGCCTGAAACTTATGTGGGAAGACCCATGGAACCACACTTGCACAACAGTTGCTATCTCTAAGTCCACAAAGTAGAAGCACAGTTCAGGAGGTGTGTGAGTTCAGAGGTGCACAGCCTTTGGTGTATTCTTTAACACTGTGGGCAAGTTGTAATGTATCAACTACCTATAGAGTTACTCAAAGTATTTAATAAATACTTGAATGAAAAAATATTGGACAGTGTTTATATGTGTTTGTATTAACTGAACTTGATTTGTATAAAATATATTTGTAGCATATAACATTTTGTTCTTTCTTCTACAGTGTCATGTGGAAATGAACAGATAACTTTTGGCCAGGAGAATAATCTTCTACACCTATTCTTGGAAAAAGGTAACAAACTTAAGGGTTATGGAATGATGGATAATTGAGTAGTTCAAAAGCCTGAGTGTTGAGCAGCCAGAGTGTTTGACTCTTTTAAGCCAATAAGTGTTTGAGTGTCACTCCTCTAGAGCAACATTTCTTGGACAAAGACAAGAAAGATTCACGGACAAAGAATCATTAAAGACTGTTATAGTCACTCTTTTCCTTGCTAGGACAAATTGCCCACTATCAAAAACTTGAAAGAGGAAAGATTTATTGTGGCTAATGATTGTAATCTATGGTCAACTAATTCCAAAACAGAAATGGCATGACACAGGGCCTTGATGTTTTTGTCTTGGCAACCAGGAAGCCAAGAAAGGAGAGAGAAACTGGAGAGGGGCATATACCCTTCTGGCTTGTGCTGCAGGTGACTCGCCTCCTCAGACCAGACTCTACTTCTAATACTGCTCAAGATCAGATGAATCCACTGTTCCCATGACTAAATCATCTCACAAGAAGCCCTATCTATGAACAAATGGGACTCTCAGGAGATGTTCTAATCTAATCTTACATTGAAAAACAATGATAATGTTCCTCTCTTAAAGTTCCTATTTTCAGATAGTATTGAGATTTAATTTGGAGATTTTGAAGAGAAATAAAACTAATGTGACCACTATATTTGTGCATGCATATGTATGTGAGTGTGTGTGTGTGTGTGTGTGTGTGTGTGTGTGTGTGTGTGTGTGTGTTTGATGTTTCAGGCTATGGTTTCTTTCCTTTTCTTTTTGACTAATCCAATTTAATTTTTGAAACACAGTAGAGAGGGAAAAACGTGTGGTGTCATGAGAAAATTTCGAAAACAAAACCCAAAACATTAAAACCAAATCCCCATTTATTACAGTTTGATTTAACTTTATTTCTTATAATTTAACTAAGTAATAATGCAGCACTCTAAGTTGTTCAACAGACTATTGCTTTAGTGGGTATAATGGAAACTATGTCTTAAATTCACAAAAAATAGTAAGGAGTGCTGATTAAATAAATAATGATTTAGTAGTTTTCCTTACATGTTATTTTGAAGAAAGCTCATGTGAAAATATTCTCCCTTCAAAAGTGGTTTCCACCAAGAAATTAGTTAAACGTTGTTCTTTATAATAAGCACTGAAGATTATTTCAGGTACAAAATAGATGACTGATTAAGTATGAAAGGTAGATACCAAGGTCAATGAATGGATGCATAATGATAGGAGAGTGTTAGATTTCAGGGGAAAAACATCACAAATATCTCCTTTTTCACTCTTCTTTAACTTTACTTATGAAGAAAAAAACATTAGGTGGAAGTAATGACTTGACTACCTTTTCACTATGAATATCTCATTTACAAAGTTGTTCTGACAACTTTCATCTTGTGATTATCTTGTGTGTAGGCAAAATTGTCCCCTGAATTAATGGCAAATGCATCAGAGCCTTTATCAAGTACACTGCTAGAAATGATTACATTCATGAAATGTTTGCTTAATCTATTTTCCTTTTTTTCCATACACTATGCTCTTTGCCTCAGGCAAACTTATCTAATAATTTTCAATTGAACAAAACCATAACTCATGACCCAATAAATTATTAAGGAACCCCGCTTGCATCTGATTCATCATTCATCGTCCCACAATGGCAGAAAGCCCACTGAATTCTCTAATAGCTTTTTGCCCTGATAAATAGTTCCATTTGAATGTAGGACTAGAGTTGCGTGTATTTGTGTGTATGTATTTTTTTAATAAAATTGCATTGAAAACTGAAATTTTCCACAGAAACTTCTTGTAATTATATTGTTGTTTTGAAAAGTTTCAGCATCTAGTTCTGTTGCAAATAATTTACTTCTTAATGGAGACACTCCTCCAGGGATAAGTATTATACTCTCCCTGAGGGTAGATTTAACAATGAGATATGAAAGCATTGTTTCTCATTTCATCACCATCTTCTACCTTGTATGCTGATATCCTAAACTAACTTTAAAAAGTCTGAAGAAGGACATTATTCTAAAGGCTCTTTTACACTGTAGAAATGGAAGAGTGTTGCTAGGCTTAAAATACTTAAAATCAAAGAGGAAGTAGTGATCAAGAGTCATACCACTGACCCACCCCTTGGTAACCAGACATGTAAACATTTATTGATGAATGCTTAGATTATGAAATTTATGATTAATATCTGAATTGTTGTACATGCTATTTGAGAGTATAATTTATTATAGTAATCATTTGAAAAATAAAGTGATTTTTCATACACTGATATTATCCATACAGCATCTCACAATATATATCACTATAAAAAAATAGAATATTTGACAGCATCAGGAAATACAATATCTCTCCCAAGTTAGCTATACTTTAAAACTAGCATGAAGAGAATGTATTTCTCAGAAGCCTTATGATACTGTGCATCTTTATAATTTATTTCTTTTTAAAATGGAAAACTGTTGATATAGCATCTTCATTGGAGAAAGAGAAAGAAGCATCTTCAGTATCTCATTTTATTTAGGGTAATATTCTCATATTGCTCACAAAACTTAAATTGTTATTTTATTTGTGAGTATGTAACAACTTTAAAACTTTCTTCATTACTTAATTGTTACAGGTTTTATTTTAGGTCCCCTGTTATTTCTATTGAGCACTGTGAAGACAAAACTCCAATTATTTTCTTCATTTTAAAAAGATTTTTGAAAAGACTATTATTAAGATTAAAAAACAACAACAACAACCTTGCACTCTGCACTAATTCTCATTCTTCATTGACTTACTATTACCGGTACAGTTGAGTCAGATATCTTTTATGTAGGTCAGAGGACAAGGAGAAAACACAAGCAATAATTATATCTTCCTGCCTGAGAGTTTCCTCAGTCCAATTCCTTTATCAAAGGCAATTTGAACTTACACTTATATAGCAGCAGGAATAACAAGATGCTATAGGTCTATGTCTAGAACACTTCAGAGATGTGTCCTTCTAACTTGACTTCCTTCCTTTTTGAAATCTGACTTTCTTGTCTCATAAATAAGTACTTGAACAAAACTTTTTGAATAAAGTAAGAAATACAGAGTGGGGGATTTAGCTCAGTGGTTCCAGCATCTTTCTTGCAAGCACAAGGACCTGAGTTCGATTCCCCGATAACCACATACAATACTGGATGTGGAGACTCACGCCCAGCAGCAATTAGTACCACATACCACAGTGCCAGGCGTGATAACTCACGCCTGTAACCCCAGCACTCGGGAGGCAGAGGCAGGAGGATTGCTGTGATGTGAGTTGGAGGCTGAGCTCAGGGCCAGCCTGAACCACAAAGCGAGACCTTGTCTCAAAAAAATAAAATAAAATAAGAAATAGAACACTAAAAGAAAATTAAATTTCCTTGGTGCCTTACCAATCTCAGCAATCCTTGGCACAGCAAATGATGATGTGTGGCATTTCATTTTGACTGTATACTTAACTGTTCTAAGAAATAATCAAAGGACACTCCTGGATGTATCTGTATGTACTGTGGGACATTCATATGGAACCATATCTGGTATTCTTCCCCAGCTCCCTGGCTACCACTATGCGAACAGCTTTACAACACCCTGCCTCTGAGGATGTTCAGCTTTGAAGCCGACTTACTATGGATTTAAATCTCTGAAACCCTAAGCCACATAAAACATTTGCCCTTTAAATTGTGGGTTTTGAGTTTGTTTGTTTGTTTGTTTATTTTTTTTCTCAGCATTGGGAAGACTGTCCAATGTATGTCACAGCTAACATGCTTACAAAAATCTAGAATCATTTATTTTAATTACCCTAACAATAAAATAGTCATGAACTACTTCAATGATATTTTTCTTATACTACAGTCAGACAATCAATATGTTTTATGGTAAATAACTGCTGATGGGCCTGGGTTTGGAGGAAGGGGAACATTGCTAAGCAATATTCAACCTCAAAAGGAATGTTTTTTATTCTTAAATCCAATGACTTGTATAAAATATATCTTTCTATGTCATAACTAATGGTCAGGTTTGAATAAGAAATTTTTATAAAACTTGGTCACGGTATAGTTTCAAATGAAAAGAAAAAATGGATGCCTTTATATGTCTACATATTAAGTAGCAAAGAAAAAATAATAATTTCAAGTTATGCATTTCCTATGTTTAGAAAACTGTGTGTTAATAAAATGTGGATACTACAGTAGAAAGTACCAAATAAATAAAACAGTTGAAAGGAGGAAATAATTATCTATGACTTAGTTTAGATGAATATGATTAGAGAGTCATGTGCTACAGAAATAAACTAGTAATCAATGCAATAAATATAAGAGATAAAGTAAAGCTTCTTTCTTTCTTTCTTAATTTTTATGTTTAGTCATTCTCTCTAACAAATAACCTGCTGATGGGTAAATGTCTATAGGGAGCTAGGTAATTAATGTTAAAAGTAATTCTTGAAATTGTCCTCATTCATTCTATTGTTTTGATTGTATAATTCTCAAACATTTTTGTATTAAAAGCCTTGATTTCCCTAAAGTCTTTAAAAATATATGAAAAAGAAGACTGAGAAAATTATTAGGAGAACTCATTACACCCAAATTGAAAAACAGAAAGCTTTCAAAATTGGGCTCAAACTCTCTCATTTATCTTTTGGCTGTGACCTTCTCTTCATTAGCCAAATCCTTGATTTTGACCTGATATTTTTAGAATTCCTTGGAGGTACCATGTACATGAAAAAAAAAAAAAAAACAGCTTGGTCATTGGTTTCATCTTTATCATACAGAGTTATGACATTGAAAACAGATTGATTCAATTTGTACCCAATAGAACATGAAATTTTTGCCACTGAAGTATTAAAAAAGAAAGTGTACTGGTTTGCATTGGTATATAATTAGACAAACATTGTGAACATACTTATTACCTAACCCAGATAGTGTAGATTATCTTCAGTTTATGACTCTAGTCAACAAAGTGAATTATTTATCTGCTAAAAACACTCCAAACTCAGTAACATGTAATAATGATCATATATTTGCACTTGTACATATTCACACTTACACATGGTGGATGACATAGAACGAGATAATATTGGTCATTTGATTAAGTTGCTAAGATAGCTGGCTTCACTTGTCACTACATATTTTGTCATGGAGGTCAAATAAGCTCTAAATACTGTTGTGGTGGAGTTCAAGTTAAGGGTGTAGAAAGAACCTTATGGAATGTTTCTCTAAAGTTACAGAAGAAAAGAATTTGTCACAGTATGTGACATATGTTTTTAACTTTATGAATTATATCATATAATACTATGTACATATTTCAGTAATCATTTCATAAATGTCATAACTTTGTGGTGTAAAATAACTTTAAATAAAACATCCATGATCTAACTTGTGTGATAACATGGGATCTAGTTAAATTTAAATACAACATTAAATGAATCACATTTAAAACTAATATGCATTGGTTTTCTGGTAAAAAAGTGACAGTGGTTTAACCATCACTTTTTAAATAACTGTACATATTTTTATAGGATACCTAATTATAAATATTGCATACAAAATAATTAGAAGTATTTCTTTTGTTTGAAAGACTCCACTTGGAGCATTAAATGCGCTGATAAACAACAAAAATTAAATACAAAATACTTAAAACAACTTGAGTTCTTATTTTGCAGAATAGTAATTCAGTTTGAATGATAAGCTATTAAAGTATTCAACAACTCTAGAGAAAAACTAAAATTAATATGAATTTAATAAAACAGAATAAGCCATTTCAAATTTAACATTTTGGATGTCTTCATGATTCTACCCTATTCTAAAACCCTTATCTCACATTAAATATTTAAGGAAGATTTGTCCACCGCTACCTGTTGACTAAATTTCAGCATGGAATGAATTCACTTTGATAAATCTGGTGACCCTAGAAACACTTGTGGCGTTTTCTCAGATGTCTCACTCCCTTTCTCATTGGTGCTTTTACACTGTTGATGGTTCACTTTGTGTCTCCTTCCACTCTAGGCGCGATACTTCTTCTCAGATTGTTGATATTTAGCTACCAGATGACTTTTTTATGCTGATGCAGTGAAGGAAGAAATATCATGCACTACTTCTCAATAAAAGAAACATCATATTGTTTTCCAAACTTTCCAGTGCATTGTAGGTATGAGCATGTGTAGGCCTCTGTTCACAGATTCAAAAGACATAGCACAGGCCTTATTAACACAATACAATTCTGTAGATTGAAGTGGGGGAACATTTTAGCAGTTAATAAATCAATCAGTCAATAGATCTATATTAAGTGTTTGCTATACATATCATTATATACTGTATAATATTTAGAGAAAATTACATTTAGTGCTTTCTATGTGACATTTCAGAAATATTTGATATTACCCTCATATTTTTAAATTCTATTGAGTTATGAATGTTTAATATTTTTTAAGGATTAGATAGTTAATAGAGTACATAATGTATCTTGGCTGTCAAATTTCCATTTATAAGCATTTATTATTACATTGATCAAAATAAAATGTTGGTTGATGAGACTCTTACAATTTGTGCTTACAGTATAATCTTTGCATGCATTCTATAAAATGTTCTAATTTCTTCTGCAAGTTACTTCCATATCTACTTTTGCAAACAGATCATTTGAAAGCATGAAACACTGATACATGGTCTGAAGTGTAGCTCAATTGCAATTTTATTCCTTTATCTTAAAGTCCCCCTCCTCCTTATTTGTTTAGGTACAAAAATATATCGTAAATACTTTAAGAACGCAGTGATAGCAGGAGAATTAGAGTGAGAGGGAGCATGTGTTGGGTAGAAAGGAAAATCACATAAACCTGATATCTATTGAAATGACCACACTACTAGATTCATTTTATTTTCTTGTTCTGAATCTCTTATTCTTTATGTCATAAACCATGATGTCAACAAAGGTGAGACAAAAAGTAAGACTCCTCATTTAGCCTTGGCTGCAATACTAATTCAACTGAGGCACAACTGGAGACTACATCGAGTCTTAGTCTAGGGAAAGACTTCTTTTTTTGCTGTCATTTAGTTTTATTTAATTCATTTAGCTTAAAGCTAGAGTAAATATAATATGTGATGATATATGGATAGAAAGTATGTATGTCATTATCTGGATAGAAGATGTTGCAAAGAACAATACGTTAAGAGTACACAAAATATTTAGATAATAAAGAATATGTATTTAACCATTAATGATATTTCTCCAGAACAATCATATTATTAAAAAAAACTGAGTATTGGTTGTTCTATAATGCATAGAGGGATCCAAGCTTTGTTTCATATTATCATAAAATTCACAATGCTGATTTAGAATTTATTAAAAAAAAATTGTGAAATGAGCTTCATACATGGGTTCAAGTTACTACCCTGGATATGTGCAGATATTACAGAGGTGCTAACTTGTATGCCAGGAATTAAGGGATACAGAAAAGAAAACATTCCCAGAGAAGAAAAAGATTCTTGGAATTAGCAAGAAACTAGAGAAGGTCTATGACTATGAGTTAAGTATATTTCTAGATCTCAAAAACAACTCCATTCCCCAAAGAACTAAGAAGCTTTAAGTATGTATTTTCTTAGGTTTGACATTCAAGTGTTGTATATTAAAGCAAAACATCTTGCCTAAGTTCACAAAATATGTGCCAAACAAAGTTATAATATTTAATGTCAGTCTTCAAATGTCTTCCCAAAACATATTCAGCTGTATTTTATAAGTATTTAATGTATTATGCTTCTATATTCTATATGAAACATAAAATTTTCCTCAGATTATGAAATCAATGTAGATAGATCAGAGATTAGAAAATGTAAAAGCAATATTCATGGCAAATCAAATACTTGTATGTCCAACATTTTATGCTTTGATGGATCATTTTTAGTTTTGTTGTGTACATATGCCTCAATAATTTTCTTTCTTCTATGTCCTCATGTACTATTGTATCTTAATTCATTTCATTTTATTTTAAACAAAACAATTCTCCTACACAGTTATTGTAGAAATGACTGAATGATATTTTAACTATCTGGAAATAAACTAATCACAAGTGCTAAAGGGATGGAACCATGTACTGTTAATCAAAAGGGCACCCGACACAAAATCAGACAATGGGCAAGAATACCAGTTTTCTGATGAAGTGAAGAATCCACGTGGGTAGCCACATAATATTTAGACAAAAATGAGCGGGAGAAATTAGAAGTCCTGTGACAGGGAAGTGAGGCTGAGAATATGCAAATCAGAAGGAAAGGAGGAAGGATTCAATTGTTTTGGGAAAATAAACCCTCACTTTCTTCACTTTTAAGTTATTTTCATGAAATAACCAGGCCTGGAGTATATGCTGGACTTATACAACAAGCCAATGTTCACCTTTATCATGAATATACTTTTTGATATTCACATTCCTGGAAATACCCGTCCAAATGCTTCCTGGAAAAATGGTGTTGAAGAATTAGCGCTGAATAGATAGACAGACAAGTGAAGAAGACAGTGGCTCAGGTTATACAGAGGGACCCTGTCCATTGTGTGAAATGCACGTTAATGTCTCTGCTGCTCTGACCAGTTTTCAAGGAATATTCCAGAATATTCAAGGAATTCTGAGATGGGAGGCCACTTTCCAATTCTTATAATGTACAGTTTGCAGGGATCTGAAATGATCATTACAATGTCTTGTTTTATGCATATATTCCACATTTTTATTACCATCAGTTCAACTTGGCGCTCTCTGTTACAGTAGATTATTTTTTTCATTTTTATTACCTTTTTGACATACATTGTTTCATGTCTCTGGAATAAAAGGAATATGAGTGGCTAAAAATTATGATCATTTTAACCCTTGCTATACTCAAAATTAAAGTGATCCTTTCACTAATGCCATGAGTGTTTTGCTTAGACCATTTTTCTTTCAGAGAATGCATTCTTAAAGTCATTATTTAGAGCAAATATCTAGACTGGGTGAGCACTTAGTTAAACTGGATTATGCCACAAAAAAATATAACGTGGTCCTCATATTTTAACTTATGTTTTCTGGATTTACATGAAAAATAAAAATTTATATTAAGTACAAAATGTCATATGATGAGTGGATTTTGAAATCTGTAACACAAATGTTTTAGTTTAATGTAGAATTATTTAATATTTTATGAAATAAATTTATCGATTGTTTATTTGAAATGCTGCACCAATAAATTTTTTATTGTATTTAATTTACTATCATATATAAAGCATCTTATTGTCCATGTCTTCTCAGTTAATATGAATGCCTACACTTCAAATCTTTTTATATCATTTTATGTGTTTGTGCAAGAAATTAGTTGTTATTTGTGGAACAGAAAGAAATATTCATCTGTTTCATTTTAAAATTGTACTGAAATTTGAAATCAGTCTTGATTAAGGTTCATATTTTGATCAGGTTTTAAAAGAAAATCTTGGGCTGAATTTTACAAAAATTATATTATTATTGGTTTTTTCTACTTTATATGCAATGCTCAGTGTAGTGAGACATATAATGTGAATGATGAGCCATATGCATATAAATATATAATAGTTATGTATTTTAAATCTTTCCTTAAAACGAGAGAGATGATCATGTACAAGCTATATTAGTCTCATTTATCTCAATGATGCCATTAATGTTATAAAATGTTGCTGCAACATTACTAACTCCTGAAGGCCTGCATCAGCCTTTAGCTACTTGCCTGCATTATTAGATTGTCAACATAATTCAGATATCTCATATAGAAAAAGCCAACCGGCTGGCTGCAATGCTTTGGAAATGTGTTTAGTTGAATGTAGTAGCGGTGAACATACTGAGGGTTGCCCTGTTTCTACGCATATAACAGTTGCAGAGTTGTTTGAGTGGCTAGTTCAGAAGTACATTAAAATTCTAAATTAGCTATATCTCAATTCCTAGTCATACATGCACCAATGAAAAATGAAAATGTAGCATGTAGGATTTACTAGAAAATCAGTGCTTTTATTCATCTCCATCACTAATTGCCACATTTTCAATGATTTTCCTGATTACTTGCTTAAATTCTCCAACCACAGGGATTAAAAAAGATAGTTAAGGAATTCTTCAGAAGACAGAGTGAAGGGAGTGCATCTGTTCCTCAACAAAGGGACATTGTGTTGTTAGTACAGTGTTATACAAAAAGTGAGAGAAAAATAGACATTTCCCTTCAAAACTGAAGTCAAATACATTACGCACACATCAAATCTGGAACTAAATTTGATACCAGAGTTGCAAAGCTAATGGTGATTTTTGGAAGAGATGTAACACTTGAAATCTTAGAGGATGAGCAATAAATATAGAAGCCAAGGAGAAAACTTTCTCCCACTCTCTGTGCTGTCCTCACACCTGCTTGGTTTATCTGCAGATAAAATACTACTGTGAGTTGATTCTAACTTGAGTAGAGCATATTTAATTTGAATCATTTTACTATTTCAAAGTGAAAAGCAGAACTCAATTAGAGGAGCAATACTCAATTTCCAACTAATCTGACCTTCTAGGCAACACAGCTAATCAAATAAGAGGAAGAATATAAATGTGGCACTGCATATTACACAACAGCATGATTGTGGAACCATAATTTTGCATCTGCTTTGCTTCTTCTTATGGGACTCAAGGATGGATTCAAAGCAGGAATAACTTTCAGAGGTCCTAGAAGCTATATAGAGTTGATCAGTTTGCGCAGGTGCAGGGGGAATATACCAGTGGGAAAGAAGTAAGAAATCATGTTCAACATATTTCTTTGTAATGACTGAGTATTAAGAAATGATTGTGTTTAATTCTACAGTTATACAAATGACAAAATTGAAGCTCATTCATTGTACCTGTGCTGTCATTGGCCCCTCCCTCTTGCTCATCTTAGCACACACACTATACTACATCTTCCCAGTCTCTGGTCTCTGCTTAAATCCTCTGATTTTTGCTCTGGTCATTGTGTCTATTCTCTTTATTATCTGAACTGGCCTCCCTGTTCTTCCTCTTCCTAGGTTTTTCCTGAAGTCATGGTAATTTATACTTCTTCAGTGATTTATGCATGAAATTTCATTTTGTTTTTCTTTCCTCTTTCTTTCTTTCTTTCTTTTTTTTTTCTTTCTTTCTTTCTTTCTTCTTTTTCTTTCTTTCTCTCTCTTTCTTTCATTTTCTCTTTCTTTCTTTTTTCCTTTCTCTTTCTTTCCTTTCTTTCCCTCTTTCTTTCTTTTCTTTCTTTCTTTCCCTCTTTCTTTCTTTTCTTTCTTTCTTTCTTTCTTTCTTTCTTTCTTTCTTTCTTTCTTTCTTTCTTTCTTTCTTTCTTTCTAAATTCCCAAACAGAATCTACACAAAGTACACATTTAGAAACTCTGAAAAAGAAGAAACATGTCTTGGGCTGGGGATGTGGTTCAGTGGCTCTGAGCCTGTCTGGCAGGCATAAGGTCCTGAGTTCAATATCTGGTACCACAAAAGAAAACAAATAAACAGACAAAACATGCCTTTATCATCTTAATGTTGGCAGATAAATATAAATATTTCCAAGTATTTGTCTCTTGTCCACTTTAGCCAATTTGGGTTATTAATACTGCATTTTCATTTCCTAGAATTTATTCTTTTACTATCATTTCCAACTCACATTCTCTTCCACTCTTAAAGTTTTCTTTTTAGCCTATTTGTCCCATCCTATATACAGTCAGTGACTTTTCATTACACCAGAGTTGTTTGGTCACTTTAATCCAAAAGTGTTACTCTTTTTCTGCTAGTGATTCATTAAAAAGAATGATTTTGTATTTTCTCTGATACAAAATTCTTCACATTTCTATTTTTTAAAGCATAGTCTCCTTTCTTAATATTGTCTTTCATAAAATGAAATTAATTATAAATTGCAGGTGCAAGATTTTGGCTAAAATGTATCTAGAGGTTTTAAACTTTGTAATGTTTTGTATCTTATATTAGATAATCAACCTAAATGACCTACCATTCTATTTCTAGAATTTTTTAAGAGATTAGGCACATGGGGCCGGGGATTTAGCTCAGTGGTTCCGGTGCCTGTCTTGCAAGCTGAAGGGCCCAGATTGGATCCCAGGTAACCACATACAACAATACTGGGTATGAAGATTCACACCCACCAGCAATCAGTACTACATACCACAGTATGGGGCATGGTGGCTCATGCCTGTCATCCCAGCACTTGAGAGGTAGAGGTAGAAGAATTGTTGTGAGTTTGAGGCTGAGCTCAGGGCCAGCCTGCCTGAACCACAAAGTGAGACCCTGTCTAAAAAAAAAAAAAAAAAAAAAAAAAAAAAAAAAAAAAAAAAAAAAAAAAAAAAAAAAAAAGAGAGAGATTAGGCACTAGTACAAAGTATCAGTGCAGTGATTTTTCTTGTAACACTAAGTAATACACATAGTATATTCTAACATCATAAAAACTTATAATTTTTCATCAACTATTCCATGAATGGTTTTGTAGACAACTGATGATACTTAAGAAAATAAAAATAGGAACATTTAGGAATTATAAAGTTAGAGTTTTCAAATTCATTCCTTTATTTGACTGATAGCATATGGTAACAGAGAAGACCAACTGGAGAAGATGGATCAATGCTTAATTCTCTCTACTTAATTACATAATTATAGGAAAAAAATAAGTTTCATAGTTAATTTTAATGATAACATATGGATTTTATCTAACTTTTTCATTTCTGAGCAACATTAGAAACAAACTAATGTTTTGATAATTATATAAATATTTATCCAACATAATATTTGTTCTTTGGCAAGCCTTGAGTACAATTCTTCTCATGCAGATTATTAATGCTCACACACCCACACTGCTATAGTTGTCTTATTTCTATCACAATTTAATAGTCCAGGATCATCTAGTGTCTTCATTGCTTTGATCCTGGAATCAATTATTATTCAAAGATCCCTTAAATTACTTAACATGAATGTTATTAGAATCCTCAGCCATGATTAGTTATTCCTGTGATATATTTTCTCCTAAGCCATATCAGTGGTACTCAAAAAGGCTTATATTCAAATAAACTTATAACATTAGATATTTGTAAATTCATAACATTAAGTAGATATATGCTATAAACTTATTAAGTAGATATATATAGTAGTTATAAGTAGACATATATACATTAAGTACATATATGATATATATGTGGCATATATATATACATATATATATATATATACATGCATACATATGTGTGTGGCCTCTTATCTCTCTTCAGAACATGTTCCAGTGGCCCAGGGAATTTGTGAAGCTTAAGGTCTCACACAACTCTATATATCCTGTGCTTTCTCCTATGTGTATCTATGTTTCATAAAATTCAAATTATAAATTGGACCTTATAAGAGATTAATAGCTTATTTTAGGTAGAAATAGCCTTGATCTATCATTAGTTTGGACAAAGAATAATTTTCTACATCTGGGAAGGAGCAGGAACATGAGATTTCTTGTGAAGAAAGGTAGGAAATTAATAATATGCATTCCTTGTCCCTGACATTTTCCATTGGACTATGATTTATTGTAGGAATCTGACATTGTGAAAAGTGAAAATGCAGATAAAGAGGGATTAATATGGGTATACGTTATATATGCCTATCTATTTTAAATCCATGCACTGGTATTGATAGTTCCAATTTTATGGGGTGGAGTTCCCTGGGATTGGATCCAGTAATTTCTAGCTGAGCCACATTGCCAGTCCCTCATGTTCTTGCCTAGATTGAGGAAAAAACTTGCTAAGTCACTGAGTCATCCAGTCTGAGTTGAGGCTTGTAGCCCTCCTGCTTCAGTATCCCAGAGTACAGACCAAGCCCATCATATCTGACCAGTTGTATCTTAATTTTTATATTTAGATATATTGATTTTTATATTTTTTGCATATTCATCTAAGTTAGAAATCCTCATGTGAGTGTGATCTCATCTACATAATTAGTTACTTGCTGTATCTCACATTATGTACCTGGAGTTTCAGAATAAACATCATTTGTCTTAATAGAAATAAAGCAGTGGAATTTTAAATTGTTTTTTGTTCACTTGAATGAATATAACCTGAAGTAGAGACAGCACACTTTCCTAACATCATTTGAAATAAAATATTTCTTGCTCATGATGCATTTCCTTTTCTCTTTGGTACATTATCTGTAGGACTTTTAGAGCTGTGGAATTTTTTGGTGACATTGAGGGGTATGTGTACTTATTTTACAGACCAAAATTTTGCTGAAATTTTGCTCTGCTTTGTGACCATGCAACTTGTGACCTACACAGGGTTATCAGGGGTACAGTTTTCTTGGCTATACAACAGGGACCTAGTGTTTTCCGTGAGTGTAAAAGCAAACACATGCATATGCTCTGACTATAATCTCTGTCACTTCCACACATTTCTCTTATTTTTCCTTAAGTACAAATGTTGCTCCAAGCTCTACTTATTAGAAAAAAATAAAATGCAATAATAGTAACTTCTCACCTTTTAAAGGAAGTTTTATACTTCACTCATAGTTTCAAAATATATCCAATATTTATCTGCAGTGATGGGGATAAATATAAGCTCTTTCATTGACCATGTGTTAGGTATAATGTTAGTTAAGCGTGTTTTGAATTTTTTTTCATTTTATTATCCATTTCCTTTTAATTTGGCTCATAGTTAATTGTACTCCAATTCATTGTTGACTATGTTTGCAAATAAGTTTACTTCCTTACAGCATGTGCCATTTTCAAGTATTCTAAATTGTAACATCCTTTTATCTGAGTCTAGAAAAACAAAATTTAATTTCTCCACAACAAAATTCACTCTACTGCAGCCCTGGAAACTGACTTTCTGGGATTCTGTGGATGGCTTGATCCTGCAGCCACTTAGCTAGAACACTTCTGTAAGGAACCTCAGAGTCCCTGCCTTATCTTACTCTCCTCATTTACCTTCAGCCATTCATCTATCCTGGCAAGCAATGCTCATCATTTTACCCACTCCTCAAAGTCACCTGTAATTTTAGATTTATGACAGACCAGAAAAGAACACTCTAACATATCTTACATATAGGTTTTTGTAATCCTGATACATGCAAAGATTATTACAGAACTTCTAGCTCTTACATATACTAATTCTTTCCTTTAATCTTCACAATAGCTTCATTAGGACATTTATATACATTTCTCCTTCATATATTGGGAAATTATATTTGAAAACATAGGTATTTTCTCAATTGTTCTCAGTAGTACCACTATGGCTAATAATAATCAAGCTCCACTTTCCTGAAATATGTCTCTATGACTGCAGCATGTCAGCTGAGAACTCAACTCATTCCTTGACAGCATAAAATATTTAAGCATCAAATGAATCTAATAGGATTTCTGATGTCATTCTTTGGCTTTAATTTTTATGTTTCAGTTGCAAACAGACAAAACAAAGAAGACTCCAGACATTTATTTTTTTTCTTTTTTATTGAAAATATATTGCATTAAATTATTTTTCTTAGTTACTGAATTTGTCTCCCTTTATTTTGAGCTCAATACAAACATTATGCTCCCCTTTTCATCATTACAAATATATATATATATATATATATATATATATATATATATATATATATATATTTTTTTTTTTTTTTTTGAGACATGGTCTTGCTTTGCGGTTCAAGCTGGCCCTGAGCTCAGCTTCAAACTCACATCACAGCAATACTTCTGCCTCTGCCTCCCGAGTGCTGGAATTACAGGCTTGAACCACCACACCCAGCCCTGTGGTATGTGGTACTGGTTGCTACTGGGGTGAGTCTCCATGCCCAGTATTGTTATGTGGTTACCTGGGATTGAACCTGGGTCCTTGCGCTTGCTAGACAGGCACCAGAACCACTGAGATAACTCCCTGGCCCTACAAATAAAATTTTAAAATGAGCTTTGTACAACTCAACTGTTCAGTATTTACAAACCCATAATATGAGAGGCCTCTTGTCTGATTTTAAAAAGCAACGGTAAAATCTCTGGCTTCAGATGCTTTCAAAGGAGATCATCTATAATATTCTTATTTAGAAATTCCATGTCTACATCAATAGTAGAAATCAATTTGTAAGTTTGTCACCTGAACATATTCATTTAGTGTCTTTATCAGATTTAACACAATAGATGATATGTTTATTGCATAATATAAATTGAGTAGATTTCCTCATCTCTTTTGGAAAAGAGAAGGCATATATATTGTCTTTCAGTGTTTTCATAAGCCAGTACACCTGTGTCTTGAACCTTCTTGCTATTTGTTGCTTTTCACCATTTGAGTATTTTTGCAGGGCTGAATCCTGCAGTCAGAAGACTCCACAGAGATTTAAATTCAAAGAGTGTGAGGCAGCAGTGGCAGGAAGAAATACAAATGCAACTTGAAGATCTGAGGTAAAAATATTAAAGAAATTAACATTTGAACCTAGTGAGGAACTTGGGATTTTGAGTGACACATTATAAACCCCATTGTTTCTTTCATGAAGTGCATCCAGCATCTCAGAGAGTATGTGTTCACACCAGCTGTAGAACAAATCTATCTCCACAATAAGTCCGTAGGATTTAAAAAAAAATTATTATGTGAATGTTGGCAACAATTTATCCATGCCATCTACACTTTCAGCTACTCATAGAATAGAGTAGCTAACAGTCTCTTATTTTCAATATGTTAAAGTCCATAGTAACTCTCTAATTTACTGTTTATGTTGTCTATTTTTGTAAGCTAGGTCAAGATTGGATCAGACTTTTTCCATATTTTAAATTTTTTCACCTTGTTTTAGCAGTTATTGAAAGAATTTTTTTTTGAGACAGTGTCTCACTTTGTAGTTCAAGATGGCCCCAAACTCAGCCTCAAACTCACATCACAGCAATCCTCCTGCCTCTGCCTCCCGAGTGCTGCGATTATAGGAGTGAGCCACCAAGCTAGGCACTATGGTATGTGGTACTGACTGCTGCGGGGTGTGAGTCTTCACAACCAGTACTGTATGTGGTTGTCGGGGATCAAACCCGGGTCCTTGCGCTTGCAAGACAGGTGCCAGAACCACTGAGCTAAATACCCAGCCTGAAAGAAATTTCTAATGAATACCAATTTGCTTAGATTGCACCTGATTATTGAACAAAGTCTAGCCCAACAAATTTAGTCTTTTTTGACGAAATGATTAGAACATTAACTTTTACTCAAATCTGTATTAGTTTGCTTTATGTCACTACAAATCAGACATAAACTATTTAGAAAGAACTGTGATTTGCTCAGAATTCTAGAGGTTTGAGGTTTACAGAAACAGCACCAGATCTGAAAATGCCCCTACGATGGGAGAGAGTTGTCATGTTTCCTCAACTCTCCAACCAGGAAACAGGAATGAGGCACAGGCTTCCACTTGTAAAACTGCTTTCCTTGGAAAGTTCACAAAGTTCCCTCTGGAGGGTAGGGATGCCAATGGCTAATGACTCAAAGACCCCCTGTCATGTTCTAGAAGATTCCACAATACTTCCCAACACTATCACACTGAGGACAAGTCACTTAGACCACTAGGGAACTTTCTAACATCAGGCAAAACAGAATAACCATTAATATATTTTATTTTATGATTGCCTTTAATTTCACACATTATTGAATTATAATTTTAGTTTTATTTCTCATTCCTTTACTCTTAAGTAGCTAAGTACTTTACTATTAATTAATTTTCCTAGATGTTTTTTTCCCATTCTGGGGATCAAACTAACAATCTTGAGCTTGCAAGACAGGTGCAGAGTAATAGCTAAATTGCTGCTCCTTTCCTAGATTTTTTAGCAGATGTTTATATTAGGAGGAAATAGTAGTCTATTTCATAAGACACATAATGGGAGGAGTATTATCAGTATTATGTCAAGAGATACTTTCAGCTGTACTCAGAAAAAGGCATATGAGGCAGCTTTTATTTTGCTCCTGGACATCAAATCATACATAGGACACAAATGAGTATATAATAGAAACTGGATGTACAAAGGGATGTTTATTAGAAACAATTTTGTACCAATGAATCTAATGTATTTAAACTGATGTCCCACAACAAATAACTGAAAATTTTGGAGTGTGATATTCATGATTTTTATTTACTTATTAGACTCTGTGAATAAGAAATGACCAGGAATGTGATCTGGGGATAGAACCCAGGGTCTTACATGTGCCAGAATATTAACTTTCAATGTTTTCACTCATTTTTTAAAAAATTTCCAACACAAATAAGAGCTTCTTTGGTTTTTCAAGATTTTTTTCCCCTCTAATCAGAATATGTCAAAGAAAGTTCTGTCTGTTGGTTAGCTTTTCTTGAATCAGTCTTTCCTTGGATTTAGCCTCATTAACACTTCGGATATATTAAGGTCCAATTTTTATTTTACATTACATTTGAAAAGTCAGTTTAATTGGCCACACCATGGAGACAGTCACAGAAGGACCTCTGTGGATAATCAGTCAGCATCGTCGAGAGGAAAATCTCTTATGGAGCACACGTCTATCTTTGATACTAGGTCATGAGCCACATTATCATCTCCTAATCGGTCATCAGTCTGACTTATCACTCTGGCAGAAGATGTTAATGGTAGAATATCATTCTCTAGGAAAGATCATTTTCCCTCTTTCAATTTTTTCCAAACTTTCCTGACATTTCATTGCAGAGTTAAGGATAAAAAAGTGATTATATACTGGTGAGTCAGATCACCTGTCTTAACTATCGAAACAGCACAAATAATTCCATGTGACAGTTGATGGCGTTGTATGAGCATTTTTCTTCACAAAATACTTCTCCAGGAAGCAATTTTCCCCTCTGCTCTTGTTCAACACTCTAGTTGAAGTGTTTATGTCTTCACCTCGAGGGTAAAAAGTACAACATATGAAGTGACCAAAAGTAAGTCATTCTGGAATGATTTCTTTTTTACTTTATTTTTTATGTTACTTGGCTTTAACTAAGTATAACTGACAAATAAAAGTACCTGTAGTCAATGAGCACAACATATGATTTAATATGCTTAATATTGTATAATGATTACCACGGTCAAATTAACACATCCATGCATGCTTGCTTACTTTCTTGTATGGTATGAGTGTGTGATTATAAACTATGCACTCTAAAGTTTTTAAACTATGCTCTAACCTCCCACCTATAATTTTTAGAAAAGTTATTCCAGAGTCAAATGAGAAATAATCATGTATTAATCACTGTACTATGAGCTGAATTTAAGAAAGAGATAAAGATGTCTGTACCATTGCAGAGAAAAATAGAATGACTGTTTATGAGAGAAAATTTTAAAAGATTGGTAAGGACCAGAATTCAGTATCAAACACTGAGAATGTCATGCTTCCTATTTTAAAAACCTGACAAACTTATCACCATGTTAGATCTATGAAAAAAGAAAGCTGATTGGTGCAAACATTATTTACCTGAGTCCTGACTACTCTCATACTGTGCTATTGTTTTGCTTGGTTTTTAAAATTAACACGAGTGTTTCTTAACTGTGAGAGTTGTGTAAATTGCTTCCTGGGTGCACAAAAATTGTATGAAAAATCATGGAGGTCTAGTGCAATGTTATTTTCCTTCTGTGTGCCTAAATTTTGCTTTCAACAACTTGTAAGCTAACGGTGAAATCACCTTTATCCAACGATGTCCTTAGGTAATTTGAGTGTTGTTAAAGTATTCACAAGTCTGGTCTATTATTAAGTGTTAGCTTTAAGGGACCTCATTTGAAATCCTGGGTTATGAACCAGTCCACCTCTTCCAACACCCTGTCCTTAAAATGTTTCCACTTCCCAGGCCCATGAACCTAGTCAAATTCCTGATTTTTTCTTATTCATTTTATTTCATTTTGTTTCATTGGGCTTTTAGCTTGTCTTCTTTCTTTTAACTGATCTTGTTTCTGTCTCTAAAATGAAACTAAAGACTTTATGACTTTACTCATTAAAATTCTGTTCTCCTGAGAATCTCCGGCATCTTTTCCCTGTTTTGGTTCCTGAGGGGCAGCCTTGGGCCCTCTGCTGCCTGGGAATTGCACTTGTCTCAATGAAAAATTCACGGAGAGTGACGATGTTGCCCTAGTGTCTTTATCTTTTTTCAAAGATCCTGACCTCTTCACTCTAGCTCAGGGACTCTGAAGTTTGTTCAAAGAGCCACTTTATGTTGCTTTAGTTTTCTTCATATCATCAGACTAGTTTGATTAAACTATTAATATGGCCAAGAGCAGAAACACAGGATACTGATAAAATTTAGTTTTCCCAAAGAATCATAGCCACACCAGCTTATTAGTGGCACTGTCAGACATGATGTTTTTGAAAACATATAAAAAAAAAAATGAAACTAGCTCCTCCGTAGAATTTCAAAAACTTGAAAAAAAAAAAAAAAAGAATCTAGTTATCTGACTTCCTCTCTTGCTAGGCCAGTCACCATTGTGTTAAGTTGATGTGTTGGACGTGACTGCTGGTAATGTATTCTGTAAAATCATTGAGGGTATTGTGTCTTGAATTTCTTCTACACTGTTGGCGGGAACGCAAATTAGCATAGTCCTGTGTATGTAGTGTGGAGGTTCCTCAAAAAAGGAAAATAAGATAATAAATAACTGTCACGTGATCCCGTGGTTCACATCTAGATATAAATTCAAAGGAAATGACGTCATTGTGCAAGAGCCACCGTCACAGTTAAATCTACTATGATGCTAAAATGAAGAATAAACCAAAATGAAGAATAAGCCAAAATGAAGAATAAGTCAAAATGAAGAATAAGCTGAGGTGCCCTCATCAAATGATGGACAACAAACTAGGTGGTACCGAAGTCCCAAAGTGAAGAACATTTCAATAGGAAACTCACAGAAAGTGAAGGATCTGGCATCGTGAGTTCCTTGATGCAAACAAATCATTGAAATAGCTTGTGCGTCTGCCCGAGTTTGTGCATTTGTGCTGCTGTGTGTTCACTGTGCGGTGTGAGAGTGCACCATGTTCAATCACACCCCAGAATGAATGGAAGCCAAAGGACAAACAGTGGTGTTATGGAAAGGATTGCGCAGAAGTTCCAAGGGATGTGCATTGTATATCTGCGTCAAAACTATATCCGGCTAACTTTGTCAGGCTCACAAACTAATCCAAATTATAAACATTAGCACGGAAAGGAAATCCTTCTTTGTAGGTTGAGGACTGGCTGAGTACATGATGGAAGATTATTCAGCCATAAAGACTAAATTTGGTTACAGTTAGAAAAATGAATGGAACTGAAGGATCTTGTTTAAGTACTCCATAAATAAATAAATATTGCATGTTTTCTTCAACATGGAAAGTAAAATAAAAAATATGTTAAATCACCTGAAAGAATATTAATAGAAATATTTTATAGATTATGAGAATTTTAAATATACAGAGATAGATAGAATCTATCAACTACTATAACACACTCAACAGTATTTTTACGTTATTAACTTTGATTTTTCTTGCTTCCTTCAGGATTTGGAAAGAGAATTACATAAACGTTAAATTATTCAAAACTTTTTCTTATAACAAAAAATATTGATTTATTTTAGGAAATATAGGAAAACAATATATACATGTACAAATATAGTAGTTTCAAATCATTTGAATGATATTTTTGAAAATTTATTTGAATATTATTTTCAGAACTGAGACTCTAATAAACACCTATATATCACATGTATATGTACATATAGACATAATCCATAAACCATATCCTATTTTTTGATATTTATTTGAAAATAAGTTCAAACATCATAGTATCATGATCCCAATATAAAAGCCCTTGAGTACAATATCTAAGAATAAAGGATGCTTCTCTATATACTTTAATATTTTCCAAGAAAAAGTAAAATTAATTTCGTACAGCATGCATCAAATCTTACCAAATTGTCCCGACATTTTTAATTACTTTCAAACGCTGCTATGCCTTTTATTATTTTAACTGTCTTCTGTTTTATATTATATTTTTAGAATACTAACTGCGTTTTTTTCCTTTTGCTACTGGGGATCAAACTCAAGAACTAGTGCTTGTGAGGCAGGGGCCAGAACTACTGAGCTAAATCCCCAGCTAAAATAATATGTGTATTTTGTAGGCTCAGATTTGCTTTTTTCATATTCCAGCTATCTATGTCTTCATGTGGGTTTATAGGCTATACTCAGTAATCAAATTAAATCTTATTCCATAACTTTCTTTCTCCCAGTTTTAAATTTTGCCTAAATTGTTAAATAAGAATTGCAAAATAAGAATTTTCTACTTATGCCATTCTTAATTGGTGATATTGCTGTGCAAATTGCTTTGCTTTTAATTATAATTTCCTTTCTTTTCAATGTCCTAGTCTTTGTCTTTCACTATCTCTCCCTTTTGCTTTCTCTCTCTCTCCATTCCTGCATTTTCTCTATCTCTAGGTTTTACACATAAAGTAACACACTCATACTCAAAAGCATACACAGAATTCAGATTTGTAATATACTCTCTCTGCTGTGACTTAGATTCATCCATTTCTCAGAGTCTTGGTACATTTTACTGGTAAATATTTAGAAAAAAAGAGATCTGGATTCTACACATGGGGTTTCCTCCATGATACATTTTGTAGTAAGATAAGTAGTATTCAAATAGTGAGGTCTACAAGACGTTTTGTGTTGATTAAATTTCGTTTCTTATTTATGCTCATTTCTAGAAATGTCAATAGAGAAGAAACCAGAAGAGTTTTATTGAAAAAGTTTACCTAATGAAAATAGTATTAATGTGAAGAGGTAACTGACACAGAAGCATATATTGTCTGGATATTTGTTGCACATAACTAATTTTGAGTTATTTTATATATTTAAAATAATTTTATTTAGACTGTCATCATATAATAAAGATGTTCTTTGCTTATAAATCTACTTTACTTGATATTAATACACTCAAGAGTTTTCTTCTGATTAGTGTTAGCACTTAAATGCTATGTCTTAATCTACATTTACATTTTAATACATTTGTGTCTTTCATTTGAATAAACCTGATACTGGTAACACAAACTTATGTATTTGTGTGTGTAGTTGTGAGTATAAAAGGGCAAAGATGTCACCTAAACAAAGTACCCAGAATTCCCAAAATGTGTTTTACACCAACCTTAATTGTAAATTTATCTTGAATATTTAAGTTATTTTATAATTTGTTAATATAGTTCACAATTAAAATATTTAAGTTAAGGTTAATAAGTTAAAAGGCAAAAAATCTACATGTAAAATAGTAGCACAAGTTAATATTTTCCATTCATCATTTTCTTATTCAAATTGATCAGAACCAAAGGAACAATCTACCAAACAAAATGAAAACCATTTTTCCCAGAGAAAATAGCTGAAGCTGCAAATAAACAGCAGCTTCCCATGCTGAGATATTCTTGGGTTCAATTGAGGGAAAATGAAAAACTACAGGAAGCAATATATGAAAAGCAATTGGAAAACCAGGTGAATTGATCGGAAAAAATAACATCCTACTACATTTCAAGTGTGTATCAGCCAGAAGTAATAGTTACAAATATAGCGCCAGGTGCAAACATCATGAAAAATCTTGAAGTCGTTTAAAAAGCTTATCATAAATATCAATGATATATTTGAAGAAAACTAATTTAGTTTTGTCATGATTCTTATTACCAAACTAATAATTTCATTATAATTAATTTCTAATCTACCTCTCTGCTGTTATATTCATTTCTCTACTAGAAGATGCTCATTATTGAATCCAATTCACATTTGTTAAAAACAGCTGGTATGTATGATATGACAATATTATGATATGATATGATATGATACGATATGATGGTTGGAATCATGCTCTAAGAATTTGCCCCTTTGAAACTCTGTTCTGCTCTGAACCGAACAAGAAATTAATCAAAGCAGTTTTGAAGGGAAAAGTGGCCTTATATTTTAAACTGAGGATGTTGAGGAAAGCTCTGTTTTCAAACAGAGGTTTAATTTACCCTGTATAGTTTTACCATCACCTTTCCACAGAAAATGACCAATCTTCTCAAACATAATCACATTTAAACTTAAGTAACTTTGTAGAAGCCTATCATATCTGTCATGTCATAGATTCCTGGTTTCCAATATGATAAAGTGTTCTTGGTAATGTAAGTAGTGTTAGTTAATAAATTTCTTAACAGTCTACATAACTACTATAGTAAACACACCCACAGTATTTTTTTAAAACTTCTGAACTAGAATATACTGCCCAATACAAGCTTGTCATGAGCTCAAAAATTCCTTTAGGAAAACAACAAGAAATCCACAGGGTTATAAATCATAATAATGGGGAGTAATTGAAAAAGTGTATTTAAATTGGAAAAGAGAGATGACATATTTAAATTTACAATATATAAGAAAGTATAATATTTAATAAATATGATACTTATTTCAAATTTTAAAGAGAGTTGGTTCTGAGAACTTTGTTATATTTTAATTTCCTTTATAATAATTTTAAAAGGTTTACTCTAAATGCATTCAACTATTAGGTCAGAAATATTGATTTTAGGATACTTAAATTCACAGCATGTAGGAATCTTTATTAAAAATAATGTATGGTATGCTTATTGTCTAATTATATTTATATAAAATATCAAACTAAACTGTGTAATAAATTTCATGAAGGCATTTATTTAAAGTCATTAAATACCATGTTCCCAATGTTAGAGGCATCAACAAGTTTGAATCAAGCTATTTAATCATTTATGTGACTCAAATATATAAAAAATGATAACCACTAAAATAATAAAGGTAATTAAGGAAGGGAAGAGTTCAAAATGTTACACACTAAAAATATTTTAAAGACAGGACAATGCAGGGACAGCACAGTAGGTGATACTTACACAGATATTCATTGTCTTTTTAAAATAAGAGAAACTAAGCTGCTAAGAGCCTGCTGGAAAGAACTAGTCACTAAACTATGACGTTATAAAATTAAAGATGATAGTAATAAGTACAAAAGAATCTTTAGTTTTATATGTTAGGAAAAATAGCCGGATGTGGGAACTCATGCCTATAATCCTAGCACTGGGGAGGCAGAGGCAAGAGGATTGCTGTGTGTTCAAGGATGACCTGGACTACATAGTGAGTTCAGGGCCAACCTGAACTACAAAGCGAGATTCTGTCAAAAATAAATAAATAAATAAATAAATAAATAAAAAATAAAAATAAAAAAGTAATACATATTTAAGACGAAAATGTTTTCACAAATATGTGTATGACAATAAATCATTTAAATAAATTTAATCATTTTAAAGGATATAAATGTATAGGCTTGACTACAGCCTTCAATATTAAAGCTTCCATTTTGACTCCACTTTTACAAGGAAGATAAGAAAATAAGCCCGCACGCGCTTTACTGGGGCCAGTGGAAAATGAAAGCATTCTGGGCACCGGAACTACACCTTGAGGGTACCGGAACTACTGCTGAGAGCACCCACACCCATTTGCAGCGAAAACCCACTCCTGGTCTGGCCCCGGCTGCCTCAGATTCACTCACGCAGAACATGAGCTCTCCCAGGAAGCCGTTGGTGCAAAAATGAACATCTTGCCCGATTTTCTTCTTATGTGAGCGCCAAGTGCCCTTGAGCCAAACTGCCTGTATTTTAAGGTGAGAAAAAGGGGTCATCCAGAATGTCGTGCATGATCGCTATTTCTTCTTCCACTCTGCTGCACAATGCCTCATCGAGGAAATATTCACTGCTATCTGTTGTCTTCCAGAGAATTATTTGAATTATTTGAAGTTTTGACACATTCGATTTGAGTCTATGATCACCTCTTTCACATTAGTATCCAATCTATCACATGCCATATATTTAGAATTCTCGGTGAAAATTATTCAATTTGCTTTAAAAAAAAAAAAGTGTCTGTCAAGACCCAAGATCAAGGTGATGTCGATTGTTTTCTTTTAATTCTTATGTTGATAGAATTGGGCAAGCTGAGAGTGTAGTACCGTGAGATGTGAGTGTGGTAAAGGGTTAGTCATCAAGAGGCAGTGTTCAGAGGAAGCCTCCGGAGAAGGGGCAGGTTCACCTTCCATCAGTGACAATGGTCCTAATCACTCACTTCAGTTACGGCGATTTCTGTCCATTAAACACTGAACTACATGTCTGCACCCGATGTGAATGTGTTCTTGGATATTTGCATTTATTATTTCTATCTTCCTGGATATTTGTATAAATTATATTTATGACTAGATACATGTTTATGAAGTTCCTTTACATATTTTTATTCTTTTATTAATACTATGTTGACCAATTTTAATTTTAACAGTATATATCTTGAAAATATCATTATGCCAACAGTTCTGTTTATTACATTGATATTTTCTACTCTGCATCTTTACTACCTATGTATAACGTTATTTGTATTTCTTTCTTTTACAGCATTATAATTTATCTTGTTTTGTTTTTGGTTTTGTGCTTTAGGTCATATTTTTTCACTTATTTCATACATTTTTAAAAAACGACTGTTGACATACAAACCCATGTAGTGAACTGTATATATTTGAAATGTAAGTTTTGATTACTTTTCTAAATTATATATGCTTGGAATTATTACTACAAAATAGGATAAAATATATATTTTCAAAAATTGTTCTTATACATTTTGAAATCTTTCCTAATTACAGTAACCTCATTCTTGACTTTCTCAAGTTTATCCCAATTTCTTCTTTCGGTTAATTCAAAGGTTCTACCTCCAACGCAATATTACACTCTTAGAGGACCAACAGTGTCAATAGAAGGCTTGTGGGAAATCTGCCCCCACAATGGACTTTAAAACATCAGTGACAGACTAAACTGAGAAAATACAAAACTATTGAATATAGATACTAAATTTGTTATTTTCAGTAATTAATGGAATAGAGAAATCCAATGATTAATTAAAGAAGGTTGGATAGAATTTAAAAGAAAAATCACAGAAATGTGAATTTTATTCCAAGAAAACAATAATACTTCAGCATTCAACCATAAATTAACAATTCAGCATTTATTAAATATTACATATATTGAAGTTCTTTCAATGGATACTGTTTAAGAAAAATATGTGAAGAATATCCATAGAATCATCTCAGGAGATGGAAAAAGAAAGTGATAGAATTCAATATTGTTTCTGATAATTTTAAGCAAAATAGAGAAAGAATGCACAGTTAAGACTAGAATGACCTTAAGTACAGAAAATAGCACCACAGTTAATTTCATGAACACAAAGTGAGTATTAAGTAGGAGTAACATATCTTCTATGGAACATTGCTTTTTAAATGTGTGCCTATTTTTCATTTTAAATTTGTTTCATTTTAAAAAATATTTGATAATAGTAATGACATGCTATCCTAATTTACAGTATTATTTGTCAATAAATTATCTTTTTATTTTCCATGTTTATAAATTATAACACGTTTTTGAATATCTATAAGTGCTGACTAAATAAAACTACTGACATATCTCAAATTTATTTACTATTCATTTTCCAATTTTAATAATGTTCAGTTTATTAATGGAATGTAAATAATTAGTCCTGACTTCTTCAATATTCATTTGCAATCTTTGGTTAAATTTGATTAGAAAAATACAATGCAAAAATCAAATCCTCTGGAACTAATTCTGCTGAAGAAATTGCACACTGACCCATTTAACAATTATTGCATATTTAAATAATTTTAGAGCAGCAACTTTCTTTAAATAGTTGTAGAAACATACACATTTTTCATGGACTATTCTGTGTGACAAATTTTATAGCCAAATTCTGCAACAAATACTGTTCTTGATCATATTGCCTTTAAAGCAATGTTGCATAAAAGACATGTTAATGGATATATATATATATATATGTACATATATATAATTGTTTTTAGCTGTATGTTACAAATAAATAATGTATTAATAGAGATGCATTTGAATATTTATAGGGAATTTTAAGATGAATAATTATAGTAATAATATGATTAAAAACAAAGCTTGCTGTATAAGTGATTGCATATTCAGAACAGCATATTCTGACAATCCCACATATCTAAATGTTATAGTATATGTAATATACTTGTAAAATAATGAGTTATTATTTCAAATAACATATACATCTTCCTTAAAAGAGTTCTTAAAGTAAACTGTGTGGCCTCAACAACTGGAATCCACAAGTATAAAGTTCAAGAGAGCTTAAATTAGGGATTGAGTGAAAACTTACTGGGGCAGTACCTGAGTGGTAACTGATTTTCTGGCATGTAAGAGGGCCGTGTCCCATTGCAGGACTATAGAACAAAAACAAGACAGACATGTGTGCTTCATCCTGCCACATAGGTACAACTGTACAGATGGATCATAGTCACTGTTCTCCAGAATTCAGCCACTAGAAACTTCTTGTCCTACTGGGGAAAATGGAAGAAAGTAAAGTATGCTGGAAGTTGTACTGCTAATTTTAGGTCATAAAGAACCTCCTAGAAATTCTACTCCTAGCCATTTATTCAAATTAAATAAAACCCTATATCTGTCCAAAAGCTGGTGCAAAGAGGTCCCCTTAGCTTCAAATATAATAGCCCCAAATGGATTTTTTTTTTAAAAAAGACAGACACATAGTACAGGCACTATGTAGAAACTAGCCAGTCACAGAAGAGAAGAGGATGCAGATAAACCCAGCAGAAATAATAACATTCTCTAACTCAGAGATCCTTTCTTCCCAACATGATCCTTTTCAGCTCTGTGTTTGTTATTCATCCATTCCAAATTAGTAAAATTCCAAATTAAAGACCTAAATGCTTAAAATAAAATTTAAACAATACCAAAATTAAGAGTACATAACTCTTCAGAATGCTTCTTTTAATTTTATAAATTATGTTAATTGATTCTATCAGTTTTCAACAGTAGAGCTAACAAAATTTAAATTTAAGTCTATGTGCAAAAAGTTCACCTGAGAGAAAAGTAAAGCAAATTTTATGGATCTATCCTTCACCCAAACTCACAGAGTATCATTTAATCTATGACAGATAAAATTGCACAAGCACAAAGTCATTCATGCAGGAAGAATACACCTGAAAAATTAACTTCCACTGTGAGTGATGAGTTTACCAATCAGTGATAACATCTCATTTTTTAAAGGCTCTGATATAGTTATCAATTTTAGATGGAAAGCATTGGATGTTTTCTTGTTTAACCATTGAAATGGCTGATGAAATCTTTCTCAATGTCACCAAGGAAATGAAATGTAAAACCAAACACACACACACACACACACACACACACACACACACACACACACAATGCACATATATGTACATATTCATGTAAACTAAATACATAATACAAAAATGAAATAGTATTTATTCCATATATTTATAAATATCAGTCATATATGTTTTAATGTTCTGTCACAATATGTGTAATGTTATTGCATGTACAAAAATACTTATATACATATTATAGAGTTAATTTTCTAAAAAGAAATATGACGATATATACATATATATATTTCATAGTCTACTATATCACTGAGTAAAAAGTTGTAATAAAAATTCCTACTCAATCTAAATGAATTTACCTTTCAATTTAATTGAATAAACATGTTCTCATATTTCTATTTAAGAAACGCTTTAATAGTAAAACAATGAATGAATTTTAGACTTTTTTTTCAATTTATTCTCATCCTGAATAAATCTTTTTCAAAAATAATGATGACAGTGGAAAAAATAATATTGTAACCCCAAATATTGCTCATTATATTCCAAAAGCAATAGGAGGAAATTAGTCACGTACACAAAACCTGTGATCTCACCTTTATGTAGGAAAATACTAGAGCAGTACTTAGAAAAAAAATGTAAATAATAATTTCCAGGAGTGGAATGAGGAGAATATGGGAAAAGTTAACTTGAAAGGTATAGATTTAGTCATATAGGATGAATATATCTATGGATCTAATACACTTCATGAACAATACTGCTAATATTTAATAATCACTGCAAATGAAATATTTAGTGTTCTAATATATACACAAAAGTAAAGATGGAAATGTACTCATCATTTAACTCATTATATGTACATCAAAACATATTGTACATTACAAACACATATAAAGGTACATATAAATATTCGGTATATTTACATATATATATCACATATATTATGTGCAGGGAATAATTCTTTGCTATAAAGAAGAATTAGCTTAAGTCATTTGTAGGAAAATGAATACAACATGAGACTAAATGTTAAGTAAAGCAAATAGGAAGTGCAAATTAAATATCAGATGATTTATCTAATAGGAAAAACCAAAAGTAAAAGTTAATAGGAAATGGGACAATAGATTGTTTTGCAAAAGAAAGGAAAATCAAGAGATAGAGGGAGGGAGAAAATAAAAGTGAATGGTAATGAAAATGTGTTATATATGGTCACTGACTGTCAATAATGAAGAAAATGTGTATATATTGCAAATATATACCAGCAAAATTTAAATGTATATAATACATCTTGTAAATACCATATCATCCTCTGTATGAAGAACTGAAAGTATAAATGAGGTCCAGAATGTATGACAGGCATTATGAGAAAGAAAGAATATATTCAAAGGGAAAAGGGAAAGGGGAAATAAGAGAAAGTCAGGAAGGGAAAGAAAAAAAATTCAAAAAGTTGATGGTTAAAAACTAAAAAGTGAAAGAAAAGCTTATGTATATAGGGGGTGAGGATTGTAGGGAGAGTAAAGAAGTGGGAAAAAAATGAGAATGAAGTTTTGTCATATAATGGTTCAAATTCTCACTCTTGAATGTGATCCTAATGTAAACATAAAATGTACTAGTAATCTCGATTAAGGAAGTAATAAACAAATGTATATATTTATATTTATAGTGCCATGATATGTATGGAATGTAAAAAGTGGTATTTTGGTAGTAGAAGGTAAAAGAAATTGGTGAAATAAAAGAATAGAGAAATGCTGGTATAAGGTAGAGAGTTTGGGTCAGAAAGAAAAAATATCTGAGATCTATCAGATATGTTGGCTACTGTTTAAAAGAGTTTATTATATATCTCAAAATTGTTGGAAATAAATTCCAAATGTTCTCACCAGAAGAAAGCCTAAGTTATCAACAAGATAGATATACTGAGTTAGATTTAATAGCTCAATATATATATATTATTTATATATATTATATATTATCATATATAATTATATATAATATAATATAATATAATATATAATATGTATAATATATAATATAAATAATATAAATATATATTTATATATTTTATTTATATATTATATATATTTGAAGTTCTAATATATATATATAAAATTTGTCAAATGTATAATGAAGTGATGGAGACTAACTTTATAGGGTATATTACTTGGGTTCATAAGTTAATTTATTAATAATATTTTCTGGATGAATAAAACAACTAACCATGTTGTAAAAAAATACATGAAAGTAAGATAAGTTTTAAATGATGGAGGAGAATTTCTCATATAATTATGGGAACATCCAAATATAAATCTTTGCATAAATCTCAAAATATCAATGCTGATAAAATGACAGAATAAAATATGCATAACCTGCACTGATAACAATACTAGCTCTTAAGAAGTAACACAGACTAGAACTATGTGTAAATGGGAAATTATTCTATTTCATGCATTCTGTGAAGTCCTACAAAGCTCAACAGCATTTCCCCTTTTGTTTGTGAACCTCTAGTCAGTGGTGAGATTTAACCTAAGATTTAGTCTTGGG
The DNA here is from genome assembly GCA_004026965.1 of Petromus typicus. Lineage (NCBI taxonomy): Eukaryota > Metazoa > Chordata > Mammalia > Rodentia > Petromuridae > Petromus > Petromus typicus. The sequence goes on from PVIR01008038.1 coordinate 46,188, forward strand.
AAAGACAAACATTTTATATGAAGTTTAGATCTTAACTGTCTTAAGAGATACAATGCATACAGTCCCCATCATAAGCTACTTAAATCTGCCAGTGGAAGTTGAAAGCAACCACAGCGAGTAGGTAATGGAATTGGTTGGCTGCCTTCCAATACAATCTTGTTTACAAAAGCAGACCTATGTGCTGTAAATGGCCATCAAGCCTCAGCTTGCAGACCTTTACTGTCATTGTGCCAAGTACACACTCGCATCCATGAACAATGGGCTGCAGTTGAATATTTCAGTTTGGGTTGTGATACCAGACTACTTGCTTTCACTCACCTAGCAACATGATTTTGGGGGCTCATTACAAAAGTGAATACAACTCCACTTTACTAATAATTTCAACACAGCACCAGCATAGCCTTAACTCAGCTAGGGAGGACTTTTAAATACAAGGCCATGTCCACTGCATGCACCTCAGGTCCATGAAAGTGATGCCATCTGCCGTTTGTCATTGCCACTTGCTCCTGTAACTACAAGTTTGGAGTTCTCTCTTCTTTGTGGGGAAAATCCATTTATTTACTTACAGTGTTCATCAAGTATGTATGTGAAATATTTATCACTAATAGACAATAAATTATCTCTCTCCTCTACCTTGTTTATCTGAAATTCTTTAGAATATCAGTATTCATTTCCTATTTTCCAAAAGCTGTTTCTTGGTGCAGTACATCTCCCTCTGTAAAAGCAAGACATCACTCCTCACCCAAAAATTCCTTCTACAGAGACAAAGACATTCCCTTCCCCAAGAGAATGTGAAAAATATTTCTGTTCACACTCAACTCAAAGGGGTTCTGGGGCCAGAACAGATATGAGATGACCTGAGGAGACAAAGTAAGGTTGGACTCTATGGGGGCTCGGAGAGTGGGGCTAGGAAAAATGTCCTGCAAACACAGACTGAAATTTCTTACTTTCACAAAGGAGAGAGCTGACTCATAGGTCATAACCTGTTTTGATGTGAAGTCGAAAAGGAGAGAGGAGAACAAGCAAAAAGCAATCAGACCTCGCAAATTAGGTAACACTCTCTACAACTTGCTTTCCTCTGCACAAACCTTCTCACATTTTTTTCAGTATTACATGCGAAATAATAGGAGAGAAACAGCCATATTGCTTATTTTTAGACAAGAATACTCATCCAATACTAAAGCATACCTGTAGTCATCTCACAAAACACAAAATGTCTTAAAATCACCCAATTTTATGCAAAAATACACACATACACACACACACACACACACACACCCCAAAACTTACCTTGAAGTGGGATCTCCTTACACTCTTTTTATAACTACTATAAAATCCCAAATTGCTTTGCAGAAATTCAGAAAAAGATAAACCTTAACAAATTGCGATAATTATTATTTCATGATTTAATATCTGTTTATAAATATGTATCTATACCTATTTGTATTTTAATGTCATATTTTACTTATTCTTAGTAAAACTAATTTGGTAGATTGAAGTAGCTGATAATATTAGTAAATAAAACAACAAGAACTCAAAATTGTAGACCACTAGATGTGTTATGGATATAACAATATGATGCAGTCACATATCATTTGAATTAAGTTATAGGACCTCATATCTGGGACAGTATTTTATAAATGGTGTCATACCATTTATCACCTGTGCACTTGAGAAAAAGTCAAAACCAAGGAAACATCATTTAATAAACGACAAAGATGACATGAGCAATGCATTCCAGAGATCCAAAGAAGCTTAAAGAAGATTTACACTGCAGTCTACATTATGACATTCTAAAGTTGAAAAAGCAAATACAGTATGAAACTTAAAATATAACTAAAATGTGAAATAAATTTTATTTGTTCTACTAAAAATGTGGACATAATTATACAGTTATTTATTCTTTCTCAATGATCAGTAAATCCTTTGTCTGTGTTTCCAAAATTTTTCAAAATACATTTTTCCCTTAGAATATATTGTTGACAATATTATTAAAAATGCCATCAATATTACCTATGTAAATGTTTTCTTCATTGTATTTTTGTTCAGGAAATGGACGAAAATCTGACTTTACTATGTTCTGATTCATATAATAGTCATTAATTATAATTATTTATATTTTATTTATGAATGTATATACAACAGCTGTGTTTGCTCTACATAATACTAATTTGTCTACATAAATTATTTAATGAAATTTTTCTTAGATTTATCAGCAATATTCTAATAGATATTCTATTCATTTTCCTATGTAAGAAAATGTAGGTACTTATTTACCACATTTATGTTCTTGTAAATGTATCCATCACTTCTACTGCTGTTTACTATTACTTATAAAGCTTGAGATTTTGTGTAATTCTGAAGAAGTATTCATAAAAGTAGATCTTAAATACTTTACAAAATATCTACTAAAATTTGATTACATTAAGTGAAAATTGGTAACTTTATTCTAATTTGTTTCCTTCTATGGGTATGTGTGTATATATATATATATATATATATATATATATATATATATATATGTGTGTGTGTGTGTGTGTATGTGTGTGTATGTGTATATATGCTTGTACACACACATACACACACACATATATATGTATCAGCATTTTAAATATTTATATATAATTTCCCTAAAACACATTAGTGTGTCCCTGAATTCAATTATTGTTCAATTAATTGAACAATTCAACTACAGCTTACTATATGTTACAACTAGATCACATGGTAATTCTATATTTATCTTTTTGAGGAACTATCATTATATTCGACAGCAGCTTTGTCTTAGAGAAACCCAGAATTATTGATATCCATGTACACAAGAATAAAGAAAGAATGTCCATAAATGCAATGATTATATTATTCAACTTTTTTTAAAAAATGAAGTTTGGACAGCTATTAGACATAGAGGAATGATTCAGGTATGTGCTAAGTGACAAATCAGACACAAATGGAAGTTCAGTATAGCTTCACATTCATGAGTTAGACTGAATAGTCAAACGTATCAAAACAAAGTGGTTATCAGAGTCTGAGCATGGAGAGGAATGTGAAGCTACTGCTTTCTGGGCACAGAGACTCTGGGATCATGAGTTTGTTTTCTAGTCACATGACGCATAGCAGTGAATAAAGAAGATGGTGGGGACCTGTGAAATTTAGCTCTCAGGTATAAAAATGGCAAATGATGAACAAACTAGAGTGTTAGAAACACTCAGTGAGAATGGTAGGCACATTTGACTGTTTATGATCAAAGTAAATCCATCTGCCTCTTAGTGCCAGAAGAATACATACACGCAAATGTATTATTTAATATCTCTGTGATTATGCATAGTCATACTACGTATATTGCTTAATATTTCTATAATAAAATTATATCATGAATATTATGGTATGTTCATAGAATATTTGCTGTGTATTAGAAATAGCATACAGACGTGTATTTGACAAATACATGGAGAATATATATAATAAAGAGAAAATATATGCACACACATATATAGGGAACATATTTTGTCACTACTATTTAAGGATGAGGTAATATATCAAGTGAATATTTGTGAAAATATTAATTCATTTACTATAAATTATATATTTATCTTTTCATAAATTTCTACATCTGAGCTTAAGAAATAGGCTAGTGAGAGCTTTAAATGGGTAAGAAAATGCAAGAATTTTGAGAACAGTGAGCATCAAGTGTGGTGATAAGGAAAATATCTGAATCACAGAATGGACCTGAATTAGTTGAGGTGAGAAAAAAAGTCTGCAGTAGAGAATTCCACCTATCAGTCATTGGCATATCTCAATTTTTCCATTAAATATGGTAAAAGACAGAGAAATAAAATAAATTACCTTTATTTCAACATTGTTCCTCTCTGTTTTCTTTCAAAAATTTGCTTTTATATCTACATGAAAACTGCACTCTTATAGTGCTTTATATAGTATATATTTCGTTGTCTCTTTCAGTGAAGAATATGTGATTGCAGTAAAAAAAAAAAAGAAAGAAAAAAGATTGTTTCTGAAGAAACAAGTTTTTCATACTTGTACAGAAATCTCGATTGCGTCCAAACAGTCAATGTGTTATAATCCCAATGACCATGAATAATAGGAGAGAAAAACATTCACTTTTTCAGTTACTTCATGGCAGGGTGAAGCTAATACTGTCTATTAAAGGGGCAGCACATGATTTATTAGCACATCCCATCACTGAGTGATGTGAAATTGCATGGATGATAGGCTGGGAACCGCTGTGGATGTAATGTCTCTGTAATGCCATGATGTTGACGACTGGAGGGAATACATTATTAAGGAAATATCATACTGATTACTTGCTTCTGTAATATATCATTAGTCTGATGTCACTTTTCAATGTATAAGTGTAATTTATAACCCTCAAAGTGAAAGGTGACAGCAAGACTTTCCATCTAAGTAGTCATTTTAAGCATTCATTTTTGAAAACTTTATCTAAGTACCTAGAAGAAGATTTGGTGACTTCAGATTATTTAAAAGTGAAGGTGATATATTGAAGTCATAGGACAGGTAAAGTGGAAACTTTGGGTGGAATCGCCATTAGCTTTGATCGTCAAAAGTTCTGAACAAGGTCTCTGCTTTCATCAGGATGCGTGTCACCAGCAGTAAAAGCAAATTTAAAACACGGGGCAAGTTCCCTGAGTTTAAAAGCTCCTTGGCATACTTTCACATCTACTGCATACAAGCTACTTAATGAATCTGTTAAAGAAAGAATTCTAAGCTTTCAAATAAGCAGTCAGATATTAAAATCTAGTCATCTCATCTGTATTCGGTAGCATGGTGGACACATGACACATTAGTTTGACATCCAAGGTTCTAATCTATCTTTCTTCAATAAAAAAACTATAATTTTATTCAAATTGGTTTTCTGGACTAGTTTTTTCTTTTTCAAAATAGTGTGATTCAAACAAGGTTATCTTCATGATTATAGTTAAATTTGATTCAAAAGAACTTTTTGATGTAAAGTGCAAATACTTCAACACACTGTGATAAAGAAAATAGGAAAAATTCCTAACTATTGATATTCCACAAGCTTCTACTATTGAAATAGGAATAATTTTCTGTTTTAACCTATACATTATTTAATAGCAACCATAAATATTTTCATTTTAGTATAAAAAGCTTGTATCAGTATATTTTAACTTGTTTGTTTTCTCCATTAATATCACCTTTCAAATATTACAGAAAGTCTAAAAGAGGAATACAATTATATCTTCTCGAATCCTCAAATATAACCTTTCTAAATATTTTCACAAGCAGACAATTAAAGTTTTTATTCTAATACTTATATTTTTTCCTCTAATACACACATTTTATTTTAGTATAATCTTGACAAACTGTTTTGCTTTTGGTAAGTTGAAGTGGTTTTTATTGTCATATGAAATAGGTATTTTCACAAGTAATCAGCAACACATTCTAGAAAAGCTGGTTGAATTACAGATTTCACAATAAATCTGGGGTATCGGAAGCACTGAAAAATGTTCCTGTCACTATCTCATTGTTGAGTATACAAGTTTTTAAAATAATAAATAGTTTGGCTCCAGGGAAGGAAAGATGGAAGACACTATCAAACAAACCACTTTCAAGTCAGCTTAAGGGAAAGTGTTGAGTCTTTTGATAAAAGGAGCTACACCCTTCTTGAGCATGTGTCTGTGTTTGGTATTTCAGCTTTGCCTGTATGTCCTAGAATTGATCCAGTGTGTTTTGTATTTTAAAATAATTAGGAGAGAAAGTGCTATTGGAAAGGAATTCCTATATTTAGTTTCCACTTGATAGGAAGACAAAACCTTCTAAGGGCAGTCCATTAAGGCAGATGGGAAGGGACAAAATCAATATGAAAAATTGCAATAAATTCTAAGATAGAAACTGAAAATAGCTCTACCTAATTTATTCAAGTACTGTTCTAAAGCTGTCTCTCTACATACAATATCTTCATTCCATGAACCTTAGACCTGCATGTAGTTTCACTAATATTGGTGTTGTACAAATAAAAATTTCAAATTCCTGCTCTGAGAGTCAACTCTTCCCCTGTTTATCTATAAAGAAAAATACAATGAATTCTATATAATCTCAATGTACTCTTTTTTCTTTTTACCATTACTTCATAATCTCATAATAGTAAATTAATATACATATAAAAATCATGTAAAATTTGGTTTTATCACTTTTCACATTATCTATATCAATAAAAATTATATAAAATATTCAAAACTACACATAAACATTAATTTTAAACATTGTATAAAATTTATTCTAAAACAACTAAGTATTTGCATTATTAAAACCACTTTCATTTTGGAATTCTTAATTACAATGTTCTTCCTAGTGAATTGATAGGTCAATAATAGTCACTTCAATAATAGTCATTACTCACCTTTCTGTGTTGATGCCAGCTCCCTAGCTTGATTTAAAGTTCTATCATTGAGCAAATAAAAATGGTTGCTGCGATAGATATAAAATAGAGAAACAAATGAATGTTTTCAGACACCAAAAATCAAATGGTCTCAAGAAATATGGAGAAAGTGAGGCTATACTACATGGGTGCATTTGAATTAAAAATCAACTTGTCCACTTCCCAGTCAGTACTCTTAGCCTGCCAGATACATTGTTGAAGTGTTTGTATTTTTGAAGAAACCACACAATGAAAATCCTTACCCATTACCTTTCCCCTTAGAATTTGCACTCTAGATATATTGTCAGATGGGAATTGTTAGTAATCTCTCTCTCTCTCTTTCTCTCTTTAATCTATTGCCATATTTTTAAAACATTTCAGTGTGCTTTTAAAATAAGAAAAACTTATAAGAATTATGAAACAAAGTAGACAAGCAAGTTGCTTAGAATGCAAATAAAACTTAAACCATAAAGCATATATGTGTTGGGAACATACAATAATGAGAAAGAGAAGAGTTGAATCCAGGTTGATCCTCAGTGGTAGATTGTTTACCTGACACGTGTGAAGCTGAGAAGTTAAATAGAAAAACTACAAATACCAAAACAAAAAGGATACTAAACACAATTAATAGACACCAATTTATGAAGCATGTGAGTCAGTAAGTATTCATATACTGTAAATTGATGGACCATTAGTGACACTTATTTGAGGGCTCTGTAAATCCTGGGTCTCAGACATATGGACAAAAGCAAGGCCACTCCATAAGTTACAAAGATGCTATAAGTGGGAAGAGGAGGACCTTCCTGTGCAGGTTAAATGTGGATTTTCTCAAGCATTCTTCATCTGTTGAACTAAACCTGCGGTCCTATTAAGCGCACTGTTAGAGTGGAAAGGTAATGGAAAAGGAGAAGGGCTAGGGAGGGTGATGGGGAAGAGCACCATAGCTAAGCACCATAGCTAAGCCCCAGAACGTCCGGGGGACTTGGTTCTTCTCCTTCTACCTCGTATGCTGCTATCTTATTCCTATTCTCTACTCATTTCCCATCTTAAATTGATAATTTAAACCCTATGATTCAAGCATTCTCATGCTGGAAATCTTTGAGTCAGTCTCTGCTGCTTAGAAAAGCTTTTACTTGGGAAGCACATGGTATAAAATCATTTCCCAGCATGATTGTAAAGCCCCCAGCTTCATGCTCCACATATATATATTTTTTTCTCTTCATATTTTATCAACTGAAAATGTTAGATAAATATGAATGACATGTAGAATATAAAAAGCAAATTAGGAATTGCAATCAAAATATTTTAAACTTTAGCTCTAAGTCTCAGGAAAGAATCTAACATGTTACATAATATATTAATTAAACTAAATATTAAATAAAGAGCTGTGGTCTATTATTAAGTATAAATTACAGAAAAAAGTCTTTTCTATTTCCATAATAATGAACAAAAAAGCAAAACTATATTTATAATATGGCCAAAAAATGAAAATTGAATATATATTTCAAGCCTCACAGGAAAATTTATCTTTTGAAAACATACTTAAAGAGAAATAGGAAATTTCAGAGAAGTATGTTGCATAGTCAAGGAAAAAGAAAAGGATGAAACTCCAATGCAAGAGTAACTATATTATATAACTAAAAATATTAAGATACATTATAAACAATCACAACAAAATCTGAAAGTCAGTATCTCTTATTCAGATGAATACAAACAACATAAATAAATAAATAAATTAATTAATTAATAATAAAATTGTTTTCAAACACAATGTGAACATATATCAAAAAAGGTTTGAATTATGACTGAGTTTTAATATATATTAAAAATTATTTCAATGTATTTATTGAAATTTTGTAATATTAAAGAGGAAAATATTTGCATGTCAGTGGGTGTAAAAATAACTGCAGCATCTATTTTATATTAATATGTAAAAATAAAGAAAAATACTTCTCACTGATGAAACTTTATCAGTGTAACAGTGTGATGTACAGAATCCCATGCTTCTCACATACTACCTAACATGATAATTCTGGGTACTTTAATCTGAATACCTAAGCAACATAAGTTGTCCTATGTTCATCATGTCTTATTCAGTGTTACAGAGCAGATTCTGACCAGGGAAACACGATAAATAAAAGAAAAGGCATCCAGAATTCAAAAAAAAAAAAAAAAAGTCTAACTTTTATTTGAAGTTAACATGTTGTTGTGGAAGCAAAGACTTAGGATCTACGGAACAGTTACAGAAAAAGTCAATTTTAAATGTAGTCACATGTATTTCTGTATGGATGCAGAAATTAAAACTGAGATTAAATGATGCCCCATAAAATATTAAATACATAAATCTAAAAAAGATTCAAAGGACTCATTCCTTGAAAACTATAAGTTTACGCATACATACAGAGATAACTGATATGTATTACAGGGTTGTGATGATTCAGTAGGATAGGAGAGACAATTTAATATATGATTGTGAACAATAAGGATATATATATATATGGATATATTATATATTATAAATATATAAAATATATAATATATAATATATATTATATATCTGGATATATATCTGGATATATATTTAATATATACATATATTAAAACATGGAATTTGATCTATATCTTGAATTCTATAAAATAATTAAAAAATGTACAATATATCTAGTGTAAAATACAAAAATATACATTCTGGTATACATTAGAAAATTCTTTCAGATCTGATTTTATAAAGCTTGCATGTTAAATAGCAGAACAGTAGTTGTGTAATACCATCTCTGTGTAGTTACAATATTTTCTTTACCCTAAAGACACAACTTCCCCAATTGGTTCATTGCTCCCCATTCATTCTCTCCCCCATCGAATTATGCAACACCACTGATCTACACTTGGTCTGTGTGAATTACCTTTTTCTGGATATTTATAAAAATCACATGAAAGAATTGAAGCAATTTATATCTTATTTCTTTTACCTAACATAATGTTGATATCTGTCAAGTGGCTCTTCAAAGAAGCTTAAAAAGAATTAAGTATCTGTACTTCATTAATTTCTACAATGGAATAATATCCTATTGTACACATTTATATACAATCATTTGTTGACATATCCACTGTATACATCCAGGGACAGTGAATGACCTTACTATGATGGATATAAGACAGTTTAAGCCTATATGGGTGAATTCTAATGTAAACTCTGAGACTATCTCCTGTTTTTCATCACTGTTGGGAAAGATTGCTGTTCTCAAACTGCGTGTTCATTTAATTTTAGCATAAGTTTTCATACATTTCATTTACATGCCTATGATGGAGATTTAAGGATTGTATGGAAATGCTCCTTTTAATAAACTATTTAGAAAACTGCCTTCATTTCACAGAAATATTGACCACCACATACAGATTTCCCACATAACTGTCCCCATACATTCCTAGATTGCCAGTTAATTTTTCACCGCACTGGTGTTTTTGTTACAGATGATGGGCAGACTTTGGCATGTCATGATCACCCAAATTTCTATGAGTTAGATTAGGACTCACCCCTAGGGCTGCACATTCCGGGGGTGCCCTAGTCCATCAGAATCATATCACTAAGAATATCTCTACTGCCCTAAAAACTTCTGTGTTCTGCCTTTACTAAATAGTTGTTTCCACTGTCTAAATAATGCTATTTTTTGCAGAACATCTTATGGTGTGTAGTCCTTTCTGGACAACTTACTTTACTTAATAATAAGCTATTAAGTGTTGTTTGTGGTTTTTCATTACTTGATATATATCTCATTTCTTTTTGGTACAGGGTGGTAATTTATTGTCAGTTCCTTTGACAGTTTATCTGTTTACCTATTAAAATATTTCTTCACTGTTTCCCAGTTTTGATAATTATTTTTTTTTTTTTTTTTTTTTTTTTTTTTTTTTTTTTTTTTTTTTTTTTTTTTTTTTTTTTTTTTTTTTTTTTTTTTTTTTTTTTTTTTTTTTTTTTTTAGGGTTTTTGAGACAGGGTCTCACTTTGTGGTTCAGGCTGGCCCTGAGCTCAGCCTCCAACTCACATCACAGCCATCCTCCTGCCTCTGCCTCCCGAGTGCTGGGATTACAGGCTTGAGCCACCACTCCCAGCACTGTGGTATGTGGTACTGGTTGCTGCTGGGAGTGAGTCTCCATGCCCAGTGTAGGTATGTGATTACCGGGGATCGAACCCAGGTCCTTGCGCTTGCAAGACAGGAGCCGGAACCACTGAGCTATATCCCCGGCTAGTTTTGACAATTATGAATAAAACTGCTAGCCAGGGGCTGGGGAGTTAGCTTAGTGGTTCCGGGGCCTGTTTTGCAAGTGCAAGGACCCAGGTTCGATCCCCGGTAACCACATACCATACTGGGTGTGGAGACTCACCCCAGCAGCAACCAGTACCACATAACACAGTGCCGGGCATGGTGGTTCACTCCTATAATCCCAGCACTCGGGAGGCAGAGACAGGAGAATTGCTGTGATGTGAGTTGGAGGCTGAGCTCAGGGCCAGCCTAAACCACAAAGTGAGACCCTGTCTCAAACAAACAAACAAACAAACAACAACAACAACAACAAAATCTGCTACCAATATTCTTGTGCAGGTTGTATGTAGACATTTCTGACATTCTGAAGAGAAACCCAAGATAATTTCATAATATAATGAGTATTGATTGTTAGTTTCTAAGAAATCACCAATCTATTTGCTGAAGTCCCTCCGCCATTCAGTGTTTCCCCGAGAAATAATGAAGAGTTTCTGTTGGTCCATGTTTTTACCAGCATCTGATGCTTTCAGTTTTTGTATATTTACTCTTATTAATAACAGAGAAGTTCTACTTAATTGTTCTTTTAATGCTATTTTTAACTTTTTTGGAGAAACTCCAGACTCTTCCAAAGTGGCTGTGCCATTGTACAATCCCAGTAGCTGAGCACAAGGATTTGAATTTCTCCACAATTTTCTTAGTGTTTACTCTTTTTTATAGCCATTCTAGTGATGCAATGTAAAAGTGTTTATGTTTTATATTTTCCTATTTTCTACCTATTTCAAACACTTTTAGGTGTACTTCTTAGTCCATTGTAAAAATCTGGAGAAATTCTCTAAGTCTTTTGTCTATTTTGTAATCGAGCCATCTGCCTTACTAAACAATGCCTTTGCATTTTAGATACAACAAAAATATACAGTAATCATTTAAGAATGCCATAGGTACAGATTGAAGGACATAATTCAATATAAAATAATAGCACAGCATTTTCAGCTCAAAGTTGTGCTGTTGGTCTGTACAATCTGGCTTAAACACCATTACTGTATGTATCCATATGACTTTCATTATGGTCATCTCAGAAGGGACAGTCTCACAGCCTTTGATGAAGGATTTAGTCTGTAAAAGTGATCAATATCCAAACCAAACTATTCTTTAATAGATATTTGTAGCTATATTCTTATATATTTACAAAAATCTGCAAGAAAATTTTCAGCATGCTTATTACTTAGAAGAGCTTGCTTTTCAGGCTACATCAGTCTATATAGAGTATTTCTACAAGACAAATATTTAGTCCTTGAGTGACTGACTGTAGTTAGCAGAAAATATGTACATGCAGAGCCCTCAGTAAATCCTGGGCAGAATGTCTCCACAGGCTACCACTGGACAGAAGCATTTCACACATTCAATGGTGATTTCTGGTTGCGTTTAAAAGAAGATGCTTTGTGTGACTTCATACAACCAGAGCATGAGTCAGGGAATGCCAATACATGAATTTCTTCAGACTCAACATGATACATCATGTTCTATTCCTGGTCCAGCTGTGTGTCCTCTGCGGTCAATGTAATAAGTCTTTAGTTGTGAATACAACTGTGTATTCAGTACAAC
>PVIR01008039.1:0-58351 GCA_004026965.1 Petromus typicus
AAAAAAAATCAGCCCAAAGTAGATCATAAATCCAAATGTGAGAATTAAATTATGTAATGACCTAGAAGATGACATATAACTTTTTTTGAGACATTTCATCTGGTCACTAGAGAAATAAAAATGAAAATCATAAAAGCACCAGAACAGCTAAACATTTCTTAAAAGGTAGTAAGAAGAGGTGGTAAGGATGTGGTAAAAGGAGGTTTTACATTGCTAGTAGGAATGTAACTGTGCAACCATTTCAGGAAACAACTGACATTTTGTCAAAATATTATACAGAGTCTTCATATGACCTTGCAATTCTGCTCTTTGGTATGTACCCAAGAAGGTCACACAATGACTGGTCCAAGAAAGTTCATAGCAGCATTACTTGTAATTCTCTGATAATAGAAACAATACATGCCTATCAACTGACCAATGGGTAAAAAAAAAAAATGTAGTGGATCAATACAATTGGAATATTATTTGGCAGTCAAAAGGGATAAAAAGAAAACGTTGATGCATGTTTAAAAATGCACAAACATTGAGAACATTATTCTAAATAAGAGAAGCCAGTAAAGATGACCACATATTGTATGCTTTCTCTTGTATAAATGTCTAAAATAGGGAAACACTCAGTAATACAAAAGTATAATTCAGTTGTCGTCTAGGGCTAGGGATGGTGGAGAGCCTGGGGTGTTATTGCTAATGAGTGTTTATTTTTGAGTGATGAAAGTTTTAAAATTGCTCCACTGTGGCTGTTGTAACTCTTTAAGATATGAGAACACATCAAATTCTGTGTTTTAAATAGATATTTTACTAGGTTTGAGTCTTAATAAAGACATTAAAATTGAAATATAAATGTATATTACAATATGGATAAACTTCAAAACAATATACTATGTGGAAAAATAGAGGTAAAAGATTGTGTGTTACATGATTCCATTTAAGTGAAACGTCCAGAAGAAGAAAATCTATAGGGACAGAAGTAGACTAAGTGGTTGCCTGGAGCTTGGAGTGAGGGAGGAATGAGAAATGAGATTTCCCTTTCAGGATGATGGAAATGTTCCGAAATTAGCTCCAAGTGGTGGTTGTACAACTCTGTAAATACCAACACAATATCACGTTATATGCCTTAAATGTAACTATTTTATGACATGTACATTGTGTCTCTATAAAGACATAAAAATTTTAAAAATGATTTGTTGATTAATGTGGTCAACTTTCTTACCTGTGGGAAGGCACTAGAATTGGAAGCTGGCAGCCAGGCATGTTGAATTTTTCAGGCAAGATTTAAATCTAGCCATTTCCCCTTCTTTCAAGTTCTATTAAAATACATATTTATTCTCAGCAAGGTTTGGATTATAGAAATTTACCAGTGTTGGTCAGTTGCTTTTTACTTTCATCATTTTTGTTGAAGCCACAGCACACTGCATTTATGCCACATGTTTGGGTTCTGTAGTGAAGACTTTGCTCCTTCTTGGGTTAGCTGCTGTGAGACAAGGTATCAATCAGGTTGCCACATTCTTTTCTTGAAAATGCATACGACAAAAGAGGTAGCAGTCTGTGGTTTTCTCCATTAGCAAAGCAGCTGCTTAAAAATATTTAAGCTTACAGTATCTGGGTATCTTTTTCTTTGGCTACAGTTGAAGGCTGCCTTCATTTAGACACACAGGGGCCTCTTCTGCTATAAATGGTTGGGACTGCTGTATAAAAACCCCCAATACCTACTTCTCAAGCACCCTGAGGCTTCTCATCAATAACTTGACCTTTGTAATAACAATATACTTAGGAAAATTGAATTGTTTTACTCTCCCTTTCTTCTTACAATGTACAAGCAGAATGGTAATGTCATAATTTTACAAATGCTTTTTTAAAATTCAAATCTTTATTGGTACATTATGAATACACATTATCATCACATTCAACATAGAGAGTTTGTATCAGAATATGACACAACTTGATTCTCATTTTCCCCTTCCCCCACCCACCCTGCATCCCTCCACCCCCTACGTACATAAGCTTTCTTTCCTTTTTTTTATTATCATGTTCTTTTTCCCCTCACTATTTACCCCTACATCCTCTTTCCTTTTAAATATTTTCTATTTCACAATATCAACTATACATACTAAAACTCATACAAATGCTTTTAATGATTGTATGCATCCATTGAAACAACTTGTCAGCATTTTCTAAGTAAAAACAAATTTAAATACATACAAATAAGTGTTGTGTTCACCTTTCTACATTCAAAATTATAGCTCTTCTTGGGAAATAAGATGGAATAGATAAGGATATCCATTTGTCCATTGGTGTGGACTGGTTATTACCTAGGGTCCCACATGATTATACAGTAAGGGTTTCATGGAGAAATATAGAAGTCAAATGACATCTGACTAGCCATGCCTGACCAAAGGCTGTCATGCAGTGTGAGTTCACTGCAGGAGCTATGATGCTTGGGTTTGTCAGAAGCTTGTAGACATAGTTAGTTGCATGGATTTGGAGGCTGAGCTTTTCCTGGAAACCACATAACCTCCCTTAAATATTCTTATTATCCCTTTTTTAAAAAAAGATAGTCCTCAGAATCTTCAAAGGCTCAGGGATTTTCTTGTGCTTGAAGGTGACAGCAAAGACAAGTCTGTACAGAGTGTGTTACTGTTCCTGGAAGACAGTTGTCAGGGCGCATGGACAACTATAGGGATCCAACGTGGCTAAGTGAGAGTGGGGCGATGTGCAGGTCCTCTCAGGTGCAGGAGTCTGGCTGTGCACACAGTGATGAAGAACCCACGGCCATTTGGACCAACATTCATCTGGTACCTTTTACCCAAATCATTTTTTGCTTGCTTATTGTTTTTGGTATTGAGGATTGAACACTATCCTCACCTAGTCATTTAAATTTTGTCAGCACATGTATGCAGTACATAAAGTTCACATTCATTTTAGAGAGCAGATACATGAACATGACATCTTGATACTTTTTATTCACTTTCCCCTCCCCACTCACATCCCTCCCTCTGTATCTAGATCTTCTTTCTCAGTTTTTATTATTGCTGTTACTATTTTTAAAGTTTTTATGATATACCATATTTATATTCATTGTATTTAGTACATGTACATGATGCACCTTAAATATTTTTGTATCTTCTTCCCCTCCCCTTTCATATTCTGAATCTCTTCCCATTTGCAAAAGATCTATCTGCATTTCCTTTATTGTAGTCTCTATTTGCACTTGGGCTTATGCAAAGTAGAGACATCATATGGTATTTAAGCTTGTGAGTCTTATTTATTTCACTTAACATTATATTTTCCATTTTCCTTCAGAGGTCTCAAATTTATCCTTATTTAGAGCTAAGCAGTATTCCATTATGTATAGAAAACACCATTTCTTTATCATTTGTCTGTGGAATGTTTTTATTATTCCACCTATTTTGAGAAGAAGCTTTGCTGGGTATGTTAATAGTTTGGAAATCGTTCCCTTCTAAGTTCTTCTGTCTTTTAAAAATTGTGCTGATTATAACAAAAAGAAAGGAAACAATGTTTATGTATATGGGGGTGGAGGTGGTAGGGTGGGTAGGGTTACGGGAAAAAATGAGAAATTGTGTCATATACTGGTACAAATTCTCATTGTTGAATGAAATCATGATGTGTATATGTAATGTACCAATAAAGATTTCAATTAACAAAAATTGTGCTGAGAAGACTGCTAAAATTTAATGAGTTTACCTTTGTATGTAATTTTTTTTTCTTTTCTCTGACAGCTTTTAAATTTTTTTTTTTTTTTTTTTTTATGTTTTTTGAGACAAGGTCTCGCTTTTGTGGTTCAGGCTGGCCCTGAGCTCAGCCTCAAACTCACATCACAATCCTCCTGCCTCTGCCTCCCGAGTGCTGGGATTACAGGCCTGAGCCACCACGCCCGGCACTGTGGTATGTGGTACTGGTTGCTGCTGGGTGTGGGTCTCCACACCCAGTATTGTTATGTGGTTACCGGGGAATCGAACCCGGGTCCTTGCGCTTGCGAGACAGGCGCCAGAACCACTGAGCTAACTCCCCGGCCCCAGCTTTTAAAATTTTAACTATAATGTGTCTTAGGGAGCTTCGTTTTTTCATTGTTCAGTAATATCTCAGTTCAGAACTACTTTTGTTCATGACAATTTGGCTCACAAACAGAAGCTTCTGTTCTAGAATTCCTTATCAAGTGATAAATGTGTCTGGCCATCTTCCCTGCTCTGACATGTGGTTATGGCTTCTCCTAGTCATGATCGAGGTCACTGACAAACCTGTAGATATGTGCTGTGAAGATTTTTTTGTGTACTTTTTAGCACATACAGCTCTGTACAGTATTGTTCAATCAACATAGCTCCAAAGAAAGTGCAGAGTAAGTATGGTGACTAAAAGAAAGTGCAGAGCGAAAACAAAGGTGACATGAAAACACAGAGCAATAATGAATGTGATTAGAATGTGTAGAATAGTAATGAAAGTGAGATGAATATGCAGAGCAATAACGAAGGTAACAAGAAAGTGCAGAGCAAGAATGGTATAAAGAAGGTTTCAAAGAAAATAATCATCCAAAGGGACAGGAGTAGGGGAAAGTAAGGAGGGAAAGAAAAAATATGATTTTAAAAAAAGAAAGCATATGTATATAGGGAATGGAGGGGTCATAGGGTGGGTAAGGAAATGGGTAAAAATGAGAATTAACTCTTCATATACTGGTACAAATTTCCAATTCTAAGTGTGATTGTAATGTGTATATAAAATGTATCAATAAAGAATTCAATTTTAAAAAAGAAAATAACCATCTATTTAAAGAATCAAATAATAGAAGGAAAGAGTAGAAAAGCATGACAATGATCTGGCTTCATAGCACAAGATGGCGAAGTTGACAGCCTCGGCCATCTTGAAGGATAAAGATGCTGTCAAGGAACTGATGTGACACAAAGAGTAATGATATTAATCAAGAAGAGGATATAAGTGCTGGAAAAGATGGAAAAACCTTGTTAGTGTGGCTGAGTGAGAAACAGCTGGCAGGTGACAGTGGTAATGTGATCTCTAAAAAAGCCAGGAAATTGCACAGAGATTTACTACAAGAACATCCCTCTAAAAGTGCAACGAGCAATGAATTTAAAGCCAGTAGAAGGTGATTTGATAAATTTTTCAAGAGAAGTGGCATCCACAGTGAGAAAAGATATGGGGAGGCTTCCAGTTTTGACAGGGCTGCTGTGTTAGTAGACAAGAAAGAAGTTGTGGAACTCAGGAAGGCAGAAGGATGCATCACTTAACAAGTGTTCAACAACTGCAGTGAAATTGGGTTTTGCTGAAAGCAGATGCTGAACAGAGTGTATGTCACTCAGTAGGAAAAGGCTCTGCTGGGGCACAAGCCCACAAAGGACAGATTGAACATTTTGCTGTGTGTTAACACAAGTGCCAGTCTGAAGATTAAGCCATTTCCGATGTACTGCTCCCAGATCCTTCCTGTAGTCACGGAATGGGATGTGAACGAGGTAGACTGCCTGTCACGTGTGTAGGAACTTCCCTTCCTCTGGATGCATGCTGGTGAGGATGCCCCTGGGCTGCATTGTGCTCTGATGCTGAGAGGAGAGGATCTTGAAAGAAGGTGCTGTTATCTGTGGAGTGTCACCCCGGAGTCCAGCTCCTCAGCGCTCCTTTGTTGTTCATGCCCTCGGGCTAGTGGAAGCGCACTGGCTGCTCCCAGAGGGCCAAGGGCTGAGCTGTGAGTTCCAGCTGCTGCAGCTCCACTTCCCCTCTTCAGTAATCCACATATAAGGTTTGAGCTACATGGACCATATTTTGGATTAATTTTCTGTCTTGGAGTATCAGCTCTTCCCTTGCTATAGCGTAACTCTGGCTCCTTGAACCTTCTGTAAGCTTCTCTGATGCTACTCCTCTAGTCAGCCATGTTGGATCCCTCTTATATTCATTTTTATATTTTGAGGCAGAGATTCAATCACTAAGTAGACCAGGCTGGGTTTTAACTTGCAGTACTCCTGCCTCAGCCTCCCAGAATGCTGGGGTTGTATTTGTGCAACATCCTACTTGGATTGAATGGGGGGGGGGTTGGTTCTTGAAGTTAGAGGTTTAAAGAAGTGGAAGCCAGGTTCAAAGTACTGTCAGAGCAAATGCTCTCACCTGGATAGGTAACAAAACAAACACCTTGCTACTGCTTGCTCTAGCCAGTAAATTACTAAGTTGTCATTAAATTTGAGCCTTGAAAAAGCTCACCCCAAACCAAGACACTGCTGACTTGTTATGATCCTCAGACTCCAAGAAAAGGCTGATTAGTTAACAGCCTTTGTTTTGATACCTAAATTCCCAAGAGATGAGAGCGACAGATAGAGAAGAGACTGGAGTTAGGACACACTCTCTGGACTTGGGCAGGGTCCTTTCTCACTACACAGTCCAAGACGGGACATGGGCTTCGGCGCCTGCACTTCAACATGTTCTGGCTGTATGATCTCATGTTCTCATTTGTGAAGTGAACAAAGAAAAATAGTCACACAGGGTGACTGTTACAGAGGAAAATGAGATGCTAAGCTTCGTCCTTTTGTGTTTAACAAAAACCTTCCATATGCAAATGCATGAACGTTGTTTATCCTAGTCTTTGCTGAACTTCTCAGTTGATGAATTCTACTGTGTTTGCAGGATGTAATCACTGTGGCTTTGGTAAAATATACCATCCTCCTGAGGCTTTCAAACCACGGGGTATGAGATGCTGCTGCACAAATCAGGAGTCTCATCAACCCTGGATCTAGTTCCTGAGCTGGGAGGAAGAATGAGGAATGTAAAAATAATCAGTAATGTATAAAACAATACTTTTCAATTATGATTCATACAACTTAAAATGATTTGTGTTAATGATTATTCATAGTCCATAGCACAGCATTTCCCCAGAGGATTAAGACAGATCAGCTTTGATGATAAACATACCTCTGCCACCGGGTAACCTTGGCAATGAAAGAGCTAATTGCTCAGAAACAGCTGCCTTCTGGTAAGAAGGGAGGATTAAAAATGAGGAAGGAAGTGTTCCAAATAGTTCTGAGAAAGGCTGCGGACCAGTTCCTTATGGGCTGTTACTGAGCAAGGGTATCCCCAGAGCATCACTTTCTTTGAATAAAGCCACCCTCCGAAACATATCTAGGATGAGATTTCCTCAAGAGTCAGTTTCCTCTTTAAGTCTGTCAGCAACATTTCCAAAGCATGGGTGAAACCTGTGAACCATCTGCCCTTCAGAAGATGACACTAGTGAGACATCTGACCGCCCGAGACGCCACTGCTAAGAACAAGTGCCATCTGCAAGCTCACTTGAGAAGTAGTGCAGGTTGTGGAAGGACTGGCTGGGGTTTCTTTCACCAGCGAAGTAGGAATGGGAGACTCTTGAGATCCCCTGGGTTATGTGGAAATTATATCTGAGCAATGAATTGGAAATCTTTTAGTGTGAATCTGGCAAAGGAAATAACCTTCATGTGGACAGGGAGGAGCAACCCAGGTGACTGGTAATGCTGTCATGTCAGGGTGGTGAGTGTCTGTGGGGTGTGTGTGTGTGTGTGTGTGTGTGTGTGTGTGTGTGTGTAGTTACAAATGGACATCTGTGGAGGAATTGTAAGAAAACAATGAAAAGAATTAAGTAGCATTTTTAAATTAAAATAAATGTAAGAAATCATGTGAAAACATAGGAACATATACAAAAAAAAAATCACACTTAATCTAACACCAAAAAATATGGTGTGAGTGCTGACTTGCTGATTGGAATTAGAAATGAATAAGGAACGTGACAATGACTTGTTACAGTACTACGAAAGGAGATGTTTTTCTCTCCTTTTTTTTAATGTCTGATTTTTAGTGGTTTATAGTGGGGTTATATAGGTGAAAGAGGGCAGCGAAATATTAGTAAATTTTAGAAAGTTAGACTGAAGTTTTCTATTCTGCTTTGTGATTTGTTGCCTACACTTTAAGCATATTGTAAGCTTTTCCCTTGTGAAAAAGTGTTTTTCAGAAGGTGATTTAAATGCCTCCTTTGTATTCCTCCATGTAAACAGATCATAACTGATTAAAACTTCCACATTGCATACCTTTGGCTTATTCTATTTTTTTATTATTATAAATAAACCAGAACTCAATATTCTTATACATCAGACTTTCTAGGATGTCTCTTATTTCCTGAAGATAAATACTTTGGAGTAAAATTACATAATCAAAGAGTTCACACATTTTTCTTGCTCCTGGCTCTGTTGCTGGGTTGCACTCTTGACACACTCTATGAATTATAGCCTGAAGGGAAGTGCTTTAGAAGGGTCAGAAAAGGGGATTCAGAGTTAGGGTAAATTGTCCTCTAGAAAGAGACAGTAGTATCTCTGAAAAAGACCTACAAAGGAAAGCAGGGGAGAGGATTCTCAGGAAAGACTCCAGGGTAGTCACCTGGACCAGCAATGTGAGCAGAGAGTACTTTATCTAAAAGAGAACAGTGCATATGAAAAATGTTCATTGAATTGTTATAGGCTTTATAAAATTTTCTTAATGCAGCTTATTAACATCCTAGTCAATGATAAGCAAATGAAGTGCCTTTGTAACCTCTACACTAATAAAAATGGCAGGATGTAGAGTCTTCTATTCCAAATCCCATGTTCTTCCAGTCAATTAAAAACAAACAAAACAAAACAAAAAAACACACAAAAAACAAAACCTCATAAGTAAGGAAAGAGCTTGACCTAATGTTACCTCTTTTAGTAATTTGGATGAAGTGGGATGCCCCTACTTCATCTATAGGGCATGAGAAGGTCTTACCAGGGTGTCTGAAGTGATAATGAATAAAGTTGATAATAAGGAAGAAAAAAAGGACAATTCATAGCAAATAAAATGGCTCTTTTAACTGCAAAGTCCAATAGTATGTCATTATATATTATTGCTAAGCACAAAAGATTTTTTAATCAGAATTTTTTCAAGAGGATTACTCAGTTCCTAATCCAGATCCATAAATTTTAAGTGACTATGAGGTGAGGTGACTGAGACCTGACAATTTCATAGCAAGTAGCAACAAGCCAAGTCCACTGGGACGAGCCACACACGCATATACGGTATGATGCTCCTTTGAGGAGCTTAATTACAACTTGCATTATTTCAACATCAGTCATTTTTCCAAAGCTACCTTCTTATAATGGCCAAGAGAAAGAAATGTTTGATTCTAGGATTTCTTGCACTTTTATTGGCTGATTTAGGCATCCAAGGTGAAGAAAAGAAGGAAGAACAGACCTGCAGGTTGCTGGGCAAGTTTGATTTGAATGGCTATGTAGATGCCAAAAACCATACACTTGTTATTGGTGGACTGTTTCCTATACACTCTAGGACTATCCCAGCTAACGAGTCTATTTTGGAGCCAGTGTCAGCAAAATGTGAAGGGTAAGCCACTCTTTAGTTTTCTTTCTACATCAGTAGTAGGTGGTGAGGGAGGAGTGGTGGACATGGGCCCGGCACCGGGATGCCAGCTCTCACTCTGGCATGCTTTGTTTGACCCAGAAAATGTTTCTCGGCCTCAGTATCTCCACAGCAGAAATTCTAGAATCGATTAGAAACTGGAGAAGCTCAGTGCCAATTTTTTCACTGCTGTGTCTCAGACAGAAGAAGGGCTTTGTATGGGGTGGGACGCTGCTCCTCAGGAGTTGGTCTGTGGACCAGTAGGAGCAGTATCACCTGTCAGAATCAGAATCGGGGCTCCATCCTTCTGAACCTCCATTTTGTTAAGACCTCCCATCAAGTTACGTGCACATTAGCATTGGGGAGCAGTGGCAGAGGCTCATGCAGTGTCATAGCTTTACTGTTCACTGGTACAAACTAAAACTTCCTCCAAGTGAAATATTCCATTTGTGAACACTGATTTATTTCTGAGCTGATGATGACAGGATTCCTTAGCTACTAAAAGGCTTTGGCTCGTTCTCTCACCTCCAAGTTGTCACATCAGATCGTCTGGATCCATATCTGATAATCTGCATTTGTAATCTAGTAATCTATTGTAAGTAGTAATCTATTGTTTAAAAATAGATTAAAAATAGATTGTAGTAATCTATTGTTTAAAAATAGATTAAAAATAGATTGTAGTAATCTATTGTTTAAAAAGTGTGTACTTTTTAAATAAGTATGACCTGACTATAGCACAGACACAATGCTTTTTTTTTTTTTTTTTTTTTTTAATAGGGGATCAAACTCAGGAACTCACACTTGCCAGGTTTCTGCTGAGCCACATCAAATCGCCAGCCTCAGACACAGTGCTATATTGGGTGTTTTACACTGTATCACGAGCTACCCATGATGCCGCAAATAGTGATAGTTGATAACAGGTGTTGTGAAAAATTTGAACAGCTTCTTACACTATTACATCTTTATTGATCACATTTTTTCCCCCAGTACTGGCAGTCTAACTCCTGACTTTGCGAGTGCAAGGCTAGCGGTGGCGCCATTGAGCTAAATCCCTGACTGAGTTTGTTTTCTTTGATCATATTTCAAGCACTATAATTGAGATGTCACTAGACAGAGAAATCAGTTGGAATGTTTTTGGCAAAAGGAAAATATTCTCATAGTCCCTACTTAAAATTTTCATGAACTTTTAGTAGACATGTACAATGAAGTACAAGAAAGAAGAAAGGCTTTTGCTTGTAGCTACATGATAGAGTCAAGTTCATTATCACAGTATTCAGTTCTTTAATTTTTAATAACAAAATGAAAAACAGTTTTCCATAATTCAGGGCACTGCTGTTTCATAAGTAGAATTATTTAATTTGTTCTTTACTCTCTATTGCAACTACTGAAGGTTATTTTCTAGGAAAGTTAGATGAGAAAGCCAATATACATATTTTAAAGTATAAATTATCTTTCACTTAAAAATAATTTGGCAGGGCCACTGTGGCTGAAATGGCAATGAGAAATAAGTCCATTTTATGGAAAAATAATTCCCTTACTGAGTAACTTTGGAATCTGCCTCATCACTGCAATCAGAATTTGAGTAACTACTATTAAGCTGTATAAAGTCTTGAAAATATATTTTTCCAAAAATTAGAATTGTATGTTTCATTTCACCAAGAACAGCTGAAAGCTTCTCCAGAATTGTCCAGGCCTCCATGGAACCTGGCCTCTTCCTCTTACTCATCCTCACACGAGCCCTGTGTCCCATTCAGAAGCCGGGCCAACCCGTGGCTGAGAGTGATTTAATTCAGGCACCATTAACTTGTAAAGTATTCAGAAATTCAATTTTAGTGGAAGAAATCTTGTGCTCCCCAATTTAATGAGATAATAGTTTTTGTTGACCATCAGCTAAAGTATACGGAAGAAGAAGTCTTTCTGTTATCTTGCAAATGTTGCTTAAACCAGAGGAATACAATGATGTAGACAAATAAGGTGGTATTTCAGTTTTTATTTGAATTGATTTACATAAAAGTAGGGTTTAGAGAAAAAGTTTTCCATTGACTATAGATTTTTTTAAAAATTAATTTTATTAGTACATTGTAGATATACATTTTAGATATATGTTCATCATAGAGAATTTATATAGCTGTGCATAATATAGTTTCCTTCATTCTTCACTTCCCAACCCCCTCCTTGTTTTAACCTCTCTTCCTTATTTATAAAAGATTAATTTACATTTTCCTTCTATTCTCCATTTTCTTTCCCCTTTCTACCTTTCCCCTTCCCCTTCCCTTGTTACCCTTCCCACTGAAACATTTTCTTCCATTTCCCAATATCTATTATATATTTTGGTCCTTGTTTACCCTCTTAGTTCTTACAGTAGAGAAGCAGTACAAAATTTAAACATGTGTATCTGACGTATTACAATTAAGAGTATGGTCTCATGGTGCATCCATTTGTCTAAGTTTATCCTTCTTTGTGGCATAGCAGTACTCTGTTAAATAAAAAGTCCCACATATCTTTGTCCATTCATCAGTTGATAAGCATTTAGACTGTTTCAAAGATTTGGCTGTTGCAAATTGTGCCACTCTAGGCATGGGTATGATGCTTTTAATTGTATATATATCACTGTGATTTGATGCTTTTAATTTTAGGGAAACTTTTTTGAAGACAAAGGATAAACAGTGTATAATGACATTGGAAAATCATGATAGAAATCAATGAATGAAGGAAAAATCATCCCAAGTTTTACCCTTGCAGTAGTTATCATGTGTCATTTGAAAACATTTTCCTAATCAGCCTTATTCAAATATATGTTTAACATGTAGTTTTAATTACAGAAGCAACTTTGCACAGTTTCATTTAATATTCATACTACTGCATAATTTTTATATTAATTTTTGATTATGAGAAAATATTTCTACATAGTCAATGCATAATCTCAAGATATATAAATTCCTTCCATTTTCAGTATCAGAAATCTATAATGAACACTTTGGGGCAGGTGCTTTTTCCTTTGGGGAGAAATGTCTGTTTAGATAACTTCCCTGGGGTGGAATTTCTGAAATTTCTAGCTTGTGCAATATACTGTTACCTGAAAAGATATGTCTATATGTATATTTCAAAAGTTAATATTGCCAGTATAAATTTGGAAAGCAAGTATCTTAGGAGAGATCAGACTTTGTGTTCTGGAAACTTCTAGTTCTCCAATTTCCTCTTTCACGGCACTGCACTCCCTTCCATTCTGTCTTCTCCGAATACACCGATCCTTCCTTTAAGTTGTAATGTATTCACACATGGGCTCCTTCTGCCTGTGGTCCTGTCCCCTGTTCATATGTCATCTGTTTTAGTCAGCTTTCTATCATTGTAAAAAACAAAACAAAAAAACAAAAAACCACCGGAAATGAACAACTTAAAGGAGGAAAGTTTGGTTTTGGCTCACGTTTTCTGAGGTTTCAGTCCATGTTCACCTGAGTCCTTTGCCTCTGGTTCCATAGTGAGGAGAGCGTCATGGCATGACGCAAGTTTGGAGGAGAATGGCTTACACTATGTCTGACAAGAGGCAGAGGAAGGAGAGCCTGAGAGGAAGGGTTCAGGACAAAATACACCCAGCAGAGCCTCCCCGGGCTGGTCTTCATCCAAGTAGGCTCTAACTCGTGATAAACCCATTCAGCTAATGAACTCATGAGAATATTAATCCGAGTGATAAAATTACGTCCTTATGATCCACTCACTTCCTAAAGCCCATGAGCCAGCAACCAAGCCTTCAACATAATGAGCCTTCTGGGGGACATTTTTGGACCCAACCACAAGATCATCCTTCAAATCTCAGGATGGCTGTTAATTCCTCCAAGGCTAGGTACTCCTCATTTGTAGTCATAGAATCTACCCCTCCTCCCTTTTTAATTATCCGTACTATAATTTTCTGAAGGTTTTTCTATTTCTTTGCCTAGGTAATGCTGTCTGTTCCATGTACTTACAGTGTTTTACACCAGAAAAATTCAATAACTACATATTGTTACAAATTAAAAAATACTAAATTTAAAATCCAGTTAAAGACATGGAGAAAAATTTCAATCTATGAACGGGACTAGTTGCTATTACATATTTAATTCAAAAAATTTATTAAGTGAAATGTATAAAATTAAGTACTACACCTATTAAAATAAAAAATAATTTTGAGGTACTTGCTGTAAAGTAAGGTAAATTTTGATCAAAACTCAAGAAAGAAAAAAGGGAATAAAAGTTATTGGTTTAATGGAGATGAAATTTAAAAAATAACGATGAATTGAAAGAGAGCTACTTCCCCTTTCAAAGTTGAGGAATGGAGGTGAGGAGAAAGCAATGTGTTTATGGTTATTTAGGAGAATAGTAAAAACTAGCCATTTTCAATTGAATGTCTCACAACACCAAAAATGCACCAATCAACTCAATTTATTAAAAATCAAATCTTAAAAAAATTATGCAGCTGAAATCATAATATATGACTTCTGTACATAATATAATTTTAGCATCAGCATTTCATATACTTATCTGACTTTATAATATAATTAATAGTCACAATAAAATAAGAAAAGGAAAAGGGGAGAAAAGAGAATTATTGACATCAGGGATTTCAGTGAATGGGGAAAATATGTGCGTGGGAATTATTGGGTACCTGATTTGGTGGAGGAAATTGTGGAAGAAAAGTGTTTTTATGAACACATTGCAGTGTGGAAAGATAGCGTGTGTAAAATACATACAGGACAAAAAAACATTTAAAAATTGGCACTCAAGATAAAGCAATCAACAGTGACTGTAATTCATACTTGAATTTTCAAATTTGAAATATAGTTTATTAAAAAAAAACATAGATCAGCAAGGGGCCTCTAAAATTTTGGTAAAATATTGTTATCTACCCCAACTAAAGACTCCTTTTTCTTCCAAAGATCTACCAACTAACAAAGTCCTTACAAAAATATTTCTTTTTCAGGTTTAACTTTCGAGGATTCCGCTGGATGAAAACCATGATTCACACGATCAAAGAAATTAATGAGAGGAAAGATATTTTGCCCAATACCACTCTGGGCTACCAGATCTTTGATACCTGTTTCACAATCTCCAAAGCAATGGAGTCAGCTTTGGTTTTCCTTACAGGGCAGGAAGAAAACAAACCCAATATTAGAAACAGTACTGGAGCGTATCTGGCAGGCATTGTTGGATCAGGTGGATCGTCCTTATCAATTGCTGCATCAAGAATTCTAGGGTTGTATTATTTACCTCAGGTATCTCAGAATGTTGTATTGGGTATTGACTTACAAAGAAATTCAAGTTGTGTGTATAGAAATTGCACCATTTAACGGGGTGCTCAGGGGAGGTTGGGCTGAGTTCCAGAGCCACCAGGGATGGTGGTGCTGCCTGTGTTCAGTAAGGCTGCTGCCCTGTGTTCAAATGAGAACTGGTGCCTACCTAAAGGCCACTTGAGATTCTGCATCCTGTGAGCCTTGCTTTGATCCTTGATTAGGGTTCTGACTAGTGTTTTTCATGTTGACATCTCACTAGGCACACAATTTGAGCGTTGTGTAGAGCACCATGTTGAGGAACGATAATTACTAGTAGGTTGGTTGATCAGTAGAATACACAGGTACTCACTTTGGTTTTCTTTCTATTAATCATTTTTTTTTTTTTTGGAGATAGGATCTCTCTTTTATAATTCAAGCTGGCCCTGAGCTCACTGTGTAGCCCAGGCAAGCCTCAAACCCACAGCAATCCTGCTGCCTCTGCCTTCTAAGTGCTGGGATTATAGATGTGAGCCACCACGCTCAGCATTGTGGTGTGTGGTACTGATTGCTGATGGGCATGAATCACCATACCTGGTGTTGTTGTTTGTGGTTATCAGAGATCAAACCCAAGCCCTTGTGTTTGCAAGGCAGTCACCAGAACCACTAGGCTAAATCCCTGGCCCAATCACCTATGTTTTTAATAAATTGTATTTATTGGTATATTTTAGGAATATATTATGATCACATTCATTATTGAGAATTAGCTCCTGTCTGTAATATATCTTTTTTTTTTTTTTTTTGAGACAGGGTCTCACTTTGTAGTTCAGACTGGCCCTGAGCTCAGCCTCAAACTCACATCACAGCAGTTCTCCTGCCTCTGCCTCCTGAGTGCTAGGATTACAGGCGTGAACCAACCATGCCAGACACTGTGAAATGTGGTACTGATTGCTGCTGGGTGTGAGTCTCCACACCCAGTATGAACTAATGATAATATGTTGTGACTTTATAAGAAACTTTATAAGAAGTGGTGCCAGAACCACTGAGCTAAATCCCTGGCCCCCATGATATATCTTGATATTTATTTTTTCCCATATTATATCATAAGTTCATTAATGAGGAAACCAGTGTTCAAAAAGTTTAACTTGTCTAAGGTCTTATGCATCAGATAAATATCTAGCAGAATCAGAAATGAAGTATCTTTGTTGTTTAATATGATCCTTCCCAACATATGACTTCTGTGATGTTGCCAGTGAGGGGTTCTAAAGAATGTCGACTTTAGCCAATAGAGAGAGAATAAAATAAAAGATAAGGACAGAGAACATAGGGCGGTGTGATGCTCATGAAGGAGAGCTATGGAATTTTAATATAGGGTCCAAATGGAAGTGATGCATTACTCCCACAAGATGGGGTGAAGAAGAATATGTTCTTAACTGTACAGTGCATGAGCAGATGGTTAGCCCCACAAAAATGCATGTAAGAAGGTTAGTAATCCCTGATCATCGGACCACTGTTCTTCAGTTCATACTGATAGGAAGTATCTGTAATGATTACTGAAAAAATGAGGGGAAAAGTACTCTTTCATTTATCTAGACGTGTGTGTATAAAATGAAGGTGTATAGAATGAAAGTAACTTTGTTAAAGAACAAAACTTAGACCTGACATGGATGGTTTTACCACATTTTGAGCTATCTTAGGACCTACATCCTGAATATTCAAAGTTCCATCAGAGGGAAACAAAGAAAATGTAGCGATAAAGAGAGAAAATAATAAAGAAAGAAGGAGAGTGGATAAAGAAGGAGGAAAGAAAGGAGGAAGGGAGACAGGAGTAAAAAAGGGAGAGGGAAGAGATACATAGAGGAAGACAGATGAGGAGCCTGAGGAGAGGAGAGAGAGAATTGTATCAATGAAATATTCGACCTGCAGAAACAAAGAGGTCACCTTGTCTCAGGGAAGCATAAATGAAAGGGTGCATGACCTCTTTTCCAATGCTATGGCTCTGCCTGTGAAAAGTAGTTCACTGAGTGTAATCATTTTTGTAATTAGTCCTCTGTCTCCCTTGGGGTGGATAGGAAAAGAATTGGAAGGAAGGACAAAAGTGACCCCTTACTAATTCCCACTCACTCAGCAGGAAGAGGAGAAAAGTCTTTTTGACTATGAAAAATAATCTAACTATAAGGGAAAAATTGGTATATTCCTTCCCTGTCAATAACCATGTTCTGAAATTGTGTAATTTAAGTTTTGACTATTGATTTCTAATAATTGCATGCAATTTTAAATTGTAGGTGGGCTACTTTTCTACCTGCTCAATTCTTAGTGACAAATTCCAGTTTCCATCTTATATTCGTACAATAGCCAGCGACAAGTTCCAGTCCGAAGCAATGGTAAAACTTATCCTACACTTTGGTTGGATCTGGGTAGGCGCTATTGCAGCTGATGATGATTATGGTAAATACGGAGTAAAAGCTTTTAAAGAACACTTGGAGAATGCCAATCTCTGTATTGCATTCTCTGAAACCATACCCAAGGTCTATTCCAATGAGAAAATGCAAAAAGCTGTTAAAGCCATAAGGAGTTCTACCGCCACAGTCATCGTGCTTTATGCTTCTGATATTGACCTCAGTCCTTTTGTGTTGGAAATGGTTTACCATAACATAACCCAAAAAACATGGATTGCGAGTGAAGCCTGGATTACCTCAGCCCTCATTGCAAAGCCTGAATATTTCCCGTATTTTGGAGGGAGTATTGGATTTGCAATACCGAGAACTGATATACCAGGTTTAAAAGAATTCCTTTATGATGTCCATCCTAGCAAGGATCCAAGTGATGTCCTGACCATTGAATTTTGGCAAACTGCATTTAACTGTACTTGGCCAAACAGTAGTGTTCCCTACAATGTTGACCACAGAGTGAATATGACTGGTAAAGAAGACAGGTTATACGCCATGTCTGATAAATTCTGTACTGGAGAGGAGAAACTGGAAGAACTGAACAATACCTATCTGGATGTGTCTCAGCTCAGAATTACAAACAATGTCAAACAAGCTGTGTATGCTATGGCTTATGCCCTGGATGAACTCCACAGGTGTCAGGAAGGACAGGGGCCATTCATGCCGGACAGCAGCTGTGCATATTTACCCGACTTTGAGCCTTGGCAAGTAAGTGGTTTTACTTCAAACTGACAATTGTAAGATGCATTTTAACAAAATGACATGACTTGACAACTATAAGGATTTATGCTATTACAACTGTTGATTTGCCTTTGTACTTAATAGGCAGGATTTCATCACATGCTCATTGAAGATAGTGATTTGCTTGTGTGGTATAAGTGCACATTATTACAATTGCCATCTGTTAACAGTTATTGTTAGGTTTGTGCATAATGATCCAAAACTTTTCCAAAACTGTGCTTTCGACAAGATATTTTTTCCTTCACATAAATTAAATGTAAAGATACATATTCTAGGACTGAAAGAATAGCACAGAGACCCAGGTTTGTCCTGTCTTCTTGCTCTACCATCTAGTCTTTCCTGGAGATGACAGACAGTTCTCCTTACAGCCTAGTAGTCTTTGTGATAAGGTCATGTTTACTTCAAGTAAAATGAGAGATTTAGTCTTTTTATAGTGTGGAAAGGATACCAGAGCACAAATTCCAGGGATAAAGATTATAGAGAGGTATCTTGGAGATTTGCTCCCACATCTCCCGTCTTTGGTCTGATGTTGAACAACTGCTATTGGGACATAGTGACCTGTGAGTCTTACCGAGATGCACACCTGACCAGAATGCTTCCCTGCGTGCATCCCGCAGGAACAGTCTATTACCTTGACAATACCATGCAGGAGCATCCTGGGCCCAGCACCACCAGCTCGCCTTGACTCTCACAGTTGCCATCCCTTCTTTCTTGTCCCTCACTGCTTTACTCTCCTACAACATTAATTGTTTATCAGGCACAAGGGTCTGTAGTGGCTGGAATCAAGGCATCTTTAGTTTTATTTTCATCTTGATCACATATTGCATTTAGTTTTGTGTCTTAATTTATCCAAATCTCCAACAGCTTTTTCTTTCCTCGTTTTTCAACTTTTCAGTCTACTTATCATGTGTTTTTTGAATTTTTTAAAATTAGGGTTTGTGTAATTTTTTCATAATTAAGTTGAAGTTATGCATTTTTGGCAAAATGGTGTAATTATAATGATATTGTGTCCTTTTCTATGCCTCAGATCAGGAGGTCACTATTTATGGGTGACATTAAGGTTGACCACTTAATTGCAGTGAAGTCATCATGTTTTTCCATTATGAAATCATCCTGTTTTTCTTGGAGATTAAATAATTTTCTGTGGGGCAATATTTTGGGAAAATGCCCTGTTTCCACCAGACTTTCTCCCACAAATTTTAGTGTCTTTGATGACTTTTTTTGCCTTATGCACCTATGACTGTGTTGTTTGGAAAACAATGTTTTTCTTTTCACTTCATTCCTTCTACATTTCTCAAATGAAATTCCTCTCCTCTTTCACTAATTTATGACAATATAGACTTATAGACACTTCTTACTGTTCTGTGAGTAATGCATAATTTACTTATTATTTATGATATTGCTTGACATTTTAAACATTTGTACATCAGGAGACACTTTGAATTGGTTCTTGTTTCTTGTTGATATATTCTTATGATTTCTAAGCACTTCATTAGTTCTACAAACCTTACTGTTCCAGGTTGCCCTTGTACTTTTTTGCCCTAAATCTGTAGTTAACCATTTCTCTGGAAGGTCTGTTTACATTTATTGAAAAATGGAATTTAGACATCAAAATCTGAGTACTAAATTAATTGGTTGTTAAGGAACTGTAATAAATTCAAAAATAAGAAATTAAATTATATTTTGAATGCCAAAGGAGAATTTTTTTTTTATTTTTAAAGGAAGTCCTCCCTGTATGTTCTTTGTGATAAAAGGAGCTTTTGTGAATGATGAAAACTACCCCATAGTTGATTATTTGAACACTGCAATGTTAAATTTAAATTATTGTAAATTATATGTTAGAATATTAGAGAGAAGAGCTTTAGTAGTAGTTCAGGGAGCACATAATATGAAGGAGAATGTTGGTTAGTCTGTAACATGGGTCATTCCCTGATATATCCTCGTAAATCAGCAAGTCAAGACTGTGAAACAAGAGTTGTCATTAGAAAATTAATTCAGGCATTTGAGAAAGCCTCATAAATATATCAAGATTTAAATCTATTATTATTTAAAATAAATATTGTACACTTTATATGTCTTCCTAGCTTACTTCATTAGTAGACTTGGTCAGAAAATCTATACTTGGGAACTTCTTTTAATATTATGGTAATACTGGACATTTATAAGGGTTTTTTTTTTATATCTGCTAGTAGGAACCTATTTCCTACTATCTAATGATGATAAACAGAATTAGGGAATTACTGTTCAAGAGAATGTTCAGGGAGGCGAAGCCTCCTTGCTTTAATCTTCTGAAGATGAGAAAAGAACAAAAAAGCCTGTCCTTGAATGAGTTAGTCAGTATGTCTGTTGTTGTGACAAAATACCTAAGAAAAACAACTTGAAGGAAGAAAGGGCCATATCGCTCACAAATGCAGAGGCTTCAGTCTGTTGGCTCCGATCCTGTGCGCCAGTGGTGAGCAGAACATCATGGCGGCAAAAAGGAGTTGAGGAGGAGGAGGCTGTTAACCTCCGAGGGCCCAGGAAACCGTAGGGAAAGAGGAAGAGAGAAGGGAGGAGGAGAGAGAGGGTGGGGAGAGGGAGAAAGAGAGGAAGAGAAAGGGAAAAAGAGAGAAGACCGGCTGGGGATAAGACATAGTGCTCAAGGTTAGGCCCCTATGACCACTCACTTCAGCGAGATCTCATATCCATGTTTTCATTACCTCCCAAAAAAATTATCAAATTACGAATCAACTAACAGGTGAATCCACAGATGAATTTAGAAATCTAGTCACCTTGTAAAAGCCACACCCTCTGAACATTGCTGCTTTTGAATCATTGAAAGCATTGAATCATTGAATTTTGAAAGCATTGAATTGAAAGCATTGAATTTTGAATCATTGAAAGCATTGCTGCTTTTTTAACACATGAGCCTGTGGGAGCATTTGAGATTCAAACCACGTTACCAATGGACTCAGCACTAAAAACCACTCTGCTGTGAGCTGGTGTATTGAAATGAATAAGACTGTTAAAGAAGGAGAAGGAAATATGAAAAAATAGGTGATTGGATTGATTCTAATGGTAGGTGGTAACTACAGTGTTTGAGTATACCTTGGTATACTCATGTCCTAAAGTTATTCAGGTATGTTAATTTAATCCTTATCACAAAAGCAGGGAGGAGTAACCTCTTTCTAAGATCCTTTTTCTACAGAGCAGGAAGCGAGGGCTTAATTAGTGTAATGCTCCTTCAGGCTTATAATATTTACAGAGTCAAAATGATGCCTGCTCCTCAGACACCATAATTCCGATTATTTCCACTAAATATTGTGGCCTTATGGATTTATAGAAGGTTATACGTTCTAATTTGGAAATATAAGCCCAGTACGTGGTACTAAAAGCAAAGATTTACTCCTAAACAGATTGGTCACCCCAGCTAAGAGGGATTAGGTGAGGCAAGGGAGAGAGGTATTCTTTTCTTGGAAGATTCCTGTCAATTTCTACAAATTGCTTTCTGGGTGTAGAACAAGACCCAATCACTGTTGCACCTTTGACATGACTTCTTCTGCACATCCTCATCTCTGAAGCACTGTGAAGCTTAGAGATGTAGAGGCACGTGTCACTCTTTTGGTTTACACTCTCCATGTACCAGTACTTATTGGGCCAAGTTTTACTTATCTTTTCAAAACACAGCTTGGGCGACTACTTCTAGGGAAGCAAAAAAAAAAAAAAAAACACCAATTTTGCAATTAGCCACCCTTTTGGCTATGCCTTTTTGACACTCTTTCCCCTCTACCAACATGGTCTACATTGAAATTTACTGTTAGTTCCTGTTTATTTGTTTAGTGTTGTCATGTCTCTCACCTCAGACACAGAGCGGTAGTATTGATGACATAGGTAAACTGATGTGTAGAAGTAGAAGAAATCTAGAACAGGAGGAAAACTGCTCTCCCTTCCCAGGAAGGTATTATGGAATATATGACGCCACTATGCTTTAGCATAAATTAATGTTAAAGAACAAAAAGATGCAATTTTAATATACCACACAGGTAAATTAAACTTTTTTAGTGGTTAAACTAAAAAACATTTAAAAATAGATAAATTTTAATGTAATAATGTATTCAACTTGAGATATCAAAAATAATACTGTAACATAGAATTATAGTTGACTATGAAATTATTAATCCGATAGGTAACACTTTTATTTAAAAATTAGATGCTTATAATTCAGGGTACATTTTATACTCACAGCCTGTCTCACCTTGGTCAGCCACCTGAACGTTCACGTGTGGCTAGTTACAGTACACAGCAAAGAACTAAAAGAAGAGAAACAAGTACAATCCTACCAAGTGAATGGGCTTGAAATTATTTTCTTTATAAAATTGCTTTCTAGATAATTGAATTTTATAAACTGCTTTTCTCCCTCTTGGTCTCTAGCTAATGTACTATGTGAAGACACTCAACTTCAAAACCCATGATGGAAAGCAAATTAAAATTGATGAAGGTGGAGATGTGTTTGGACACTATGATATTCTAAATTGGCAGCTAGACAATAATGGAGAAATTGCCTTTGTGAAAGTTGGAGAGTATAAGTTTGAAAAGACTAAATTTGAACTTATTTTTGAAAAGAATTCAACGATATTCTGGAACACTGAATCATCAAGGGTTAGTTGTTCTGATATTTTATTTTATGTATTTACATTGTCATTTTTTTTATGCAGTGGTGGAATGCAAAACACTTAGAGATGTGTCCAAATTCCAAATCAGTTTTTCCTAGTAAAGTATATACCTCTTCAATATGTGGATTCAAATTTTTATTTACTGTCTAGGAGCATTTTCTTGGATTGTAGTATTAAACATTCATTTCCTTATTTTGGTTTGTTTTTTCAAATACTCTAGGGACACTTACTTGATCACCTTTGTCTTCTTTCACTTCATCTGCTTTTCTCAACTAGTTTCTTTATCATTCCTATTCTTTGTATTCCTGCTTTATTTGATGACCCTTATGTTTTCATTGAAATAAATTCCTTTGAACTCCTTGTTACCTATATCTTAATTTCTCAAATATATTTTGTTTGTTTCCTGAGTAAAATAAACTTTAAAAATTTCTTCCAATTTTATATCAGATATTTCATACTTTTTAAAATTTCTTCATTTGTTTTTTAATATAAAAGCATAAAAATTAAATATATTTATGGGGTTTTGTTTTTTTAGGTTTTTTGAGACAGGGTCTCACTTTGTAGTTCAGGCTGGCCCTGAGCTCAGCTTCAAACTCACATCACAGCAATCCTCCTGCCTCTGCCTCTCGAGTGCTGGGATTACAGGCGTGAGCCACCACGCCCGGCACTGTGGTATGTGGTACTGGTTGCTGCTGGGTGTGGGTCTCCACACCCAGTATAGGTATGTGGTTACCGGGGAATCGAACCCGGGCCCTTGTGCTTGCAAGACAGGCGCCGGAACTACTGAGCTAACTCCCCGGCCCTATTTATGGGGTTTTCTGTGCTGTTTCCATGCATATATACATTGTTTGATGTTAAACACATCTATTTTGTCAAATATTTCTTTATGGTTAAAACATTCAAAACCCTCCCTGTTAGCTTTCTGAAATGGACAGTGCATTGTTGTGGCCTATAGTCACCTGCGATGCAAAAGCACACCCGAACTTTTACTGCTCTCTAAGTATAATTCACTCTGCTTCGGTCAGTCTTTCCTCATCCTTCCCACACACCCACTCTCCCGGCCTCTGGCACTCACTCTTCTCTAGTCACCACCTCTAACGAAATCGACGTTTTAGATTCCATGTGTGAGTGAAGTGTAGTACTCGTCCTTTGTGCCTGGTAATTTCATTGAACACAATGGTATCCAGTTCTGTCAATGTTGTTGTCAATAGCAGGACTTTATTTCTTTACAATTTAATTTTATTAGCACATGTTGATAGCACATGAAGTTTACATTCATTTTACTGAGTAGGTATATGTATTTAGCTTATCTTGATTCTTTTTATTCCCCTTCTCTCCACCCTCCTCCCTCCAGCCACTTCTAGATTTCCTTTCTTCTTTTCATTATTATTAGTTTAGCTCATGTTTGCAACAAATAATGATTACATTCATTGTGAGTATTTGGAACATATACACGACACATCATAAATCTTTTTACTTCCATTCTCCTTTTCCTTCCCCTCACTGAGGATCCCTTGGACCCCTTTCCACTTGCAAAAGATCTATCTGATCCTGATTACTTTTCATCAGTCTTTGATTTTGCTCTTTATTTGCACTTTGCATTTTACTCAAGTGAGAGAACCAGATGGTACTTACACTAGTGTGATTTATTTCATTTAACATTGTGTTTTCAGGGTGTATTCATTTGCCTTCAAATGTCTCCAACTTTTCTTTGATTATAGCCAAGTAGTATTCTCTTCTGTATAATTTAGTGATTATATATTGTTCTGCTGTAAACATTGTATGCACATATTTCTGTAATCTGATGTCTTTCACTCTTTGGGAAAAAAACCTAGAAAGGGAATAGTTGGGTCAAATGAAATGTCTATTTTTAGCCCTTTGAAAAATCTCTGTTCTGATATCTATAATGCTTGTGCTAGTTATAGTCCTACTAAAGATATGTAAGTGTTCCTTTTTCACTGCACCCAGACCAATATTTGTTACCATTTGGTTTTTTGATGATTGCTACTCTTTTTTGGTATAAAGTGAACTTTTGTGTTGTTTTAATTTTTATTTCTCTGATGGGAAGAGATGCTGAATATTTTTTGATTTTTTATTGGCCATTTGTACTTGTAAGAAGTGTCTATCCTTCCACTTGCCCAGCTTTTGGTTGGGTCTAGTTTTTCAAGCTTCTTAATGTTCAGTGATAGCTTGTTTGTCTGAAACCTTTCTGCTTTCTTTCTTTCTTTTTTTTTAAAAAAAATTATCTTTATTGGTACATTATGAATATACATGATAATTGCATTCAACATTAAGAGTTTGTACCAGAATATGACATGTCTTGATTCTCATTTTTTCCCTTTTACCACTGCCCTGCCTCCCCCACCCCCTATATACACAATCTTTGTTTTCTTTTTTCTTTATTACCACATCTGTTTTTCCCTCATCATTTACCCTTACATTCTTTCCTTTTAAATATTTTCTACTTCACAATATCAACTGTATATACTACAACTCATTTACAACTTCATTTTCTCATACCAGAGAAAAGATATGATATTTACACATCTGTGACCTGTTTATTTCATTTATGAGGATGTCGTCAAGGTATACCCATTTGAGTATCAATGACTTGGTCTTATCATTTTTAATGGCAGACTAATAGTCCATTCTATAAAAGAACCACATCTTTATCCAGTCTCCAGTTGATGAACATTTGGGTTGTTCCCTAGACTTAGCAATCACAAACACTCTATTTGATGAGCTCGGTCTTAAACTCCTGATTTTTGAATTTTAATTTAGGATAATTTTACAATCTTCAAGTACTTTTCTGAGCATATTTAATTGTATTTTAATTATAGTAGTTTTGTTTTGTTTAATGACTGTGCATGTGTGTGTACTGTGTGAGTTTTGGAGGGGAACATTAATCTACTGGGACATTTTTATTTTTATTTTCTGCCTATAGTACAGTTGTATATAAGCACAATTCTGTTTTAGATCATTTTTTATGGGCAAGTGTTAGGGTTTTGGGTGGTTTACAAGTTCCTTATTTCAAGATAGCCTTTTTCTATTATGATAGTGAATTTAGTTTATTTAAAGAAATACTTTTTTGTTGTTAAAAGCATAAACAAACGACATACTATGTCTTTTGACTTTGTGACTCATGCTTGTTTCTACAGGATCCTTAACTTCTCCCCTTTGCTCTTTCCCTTACATCTGTCTCAAAAAGACACTTCTGTATGTGGCTTCTGGCAACAGAGGAGTGGCACTTTCTGAAACTCAGCTGAGCCCTACTTCCTAGTCTGTCCAGATAACAAGGACATCTCCATAAGGTCTGAGATCTGTATTAAAGTAGGAGAGTCTCCCCACCCCGAATGATTTTTATCTGCCTTCCATCAACTGTAGGCTCTCTGCTTCATCTTAAACTTTTCTGCAACATTCTTTTAGATTAGCAATCTTTTCTGGGTGTGAGGAGGGTGCTCCAGAGAAAGTCTCCCGGTGGTCAGTGATTATGTTTCTACTCTCAACTACTTGGAAGTTTGTAACAGTCATGGATCATGTGTGATTTCCTCTTCCTCCTTAGTTACATCAGTCATGTCAAGTACTCAACAGCCACATGTAGGAGGGATCACTGTTAGGGAAATGCAGATGTGTAAAGCTTCTATTATAGTGGAAAGAATAGAACTCTTCTAAGTTTAAAGAATAAACTGTCCTCTCTGTCCAGAACTCTCTCCTTGGATGTTAACTACTTAACAGATTGTCCTGAGACTTCCCTTCTTTGTTCCTTGTGGTAGGTACATAGCAAGTGTTCAATATAATCTTCTACAAGAAAAGAGAAGAAAAATATTATTTTCTTACACAAGAATTTACTGAATTTTTCTACTAAAATTGTATATTTAGTGCTAAATTTCTGTTTTAATAGTGTTTCAGTACAGTAATTTTATTTTTTTATCTTTTAAATTAAGTTCTGATTATGTTTGGGTAATGAAATTGCTTCAGATGTAATTAACTACAAACTTATTAAATATTTGCTGTAAACAATACAAGCTTACTTCCCCTAAATTGCCTATAATCTGATTAATTAATTTACTGAACAAATATTTATTGAGCACAGTAGTACAAGTGTATAGGATCTGGGGTTACATCAGTGTACAAAATAGAGCAAGCTCTTGCCTAATATATTTACTATTTCAGTGGAAGAAAACAGATACAAAACAAATTAAAGATACAGTTACACCATATCTTAAAGGATAATAATATTAGGGAAAAAAATAGTAAGGATTCGATAGAGAGTGCTGGAGACAGTATCATACTATAATTTCACTGTGATTAGTCTTTGGCATTTGAGCAAAAGTCTAAAAGGAAGGAACTGGGCTTGGTGGCACATGCTAGTAACTCAAAGAGCCCAAAGAGCCTGAGGCAGGAGAATCGCCATGAGTCTGCGGCTAGTCCACCTGAACTACACAGGAGACCTTGTCGCAAACAAAAATAAAAACTAACAAAACAAACAAATCCCAAAGGAAGTAAATCCATTCATTATCAAAGGAAAATCTTGTATTCAGATGTTCACCAACTTCTGAACCCTGAGGCATGGGTATGCTTGGTGTTCTACAGAGGCAGCAAGGCGTTGATGAGCCTGGAGATAGTGGAAGAGAGGGAGCATAACAGAAAGGATAACAGAGAGGAGAAACTACCCGGCCCAGTGGAACGCTGGTGGCTACTAGAGGTTGGATTTGGCACTGAAGATAAAGAGAAGCCATGGAAGAGTTTGACAGAAGAATGTAATGATCTGACTTAGGGGGATTAAAGGATCATCTTGTCTGCCACGCTGCAAATAGACAGAAAGAGTGAAAACTGGAGAAGGAAGAGTAGAACCATGAGCACTGCTAGAAAACTATAAAATCATCCTCCCAAATCAAGGGAGTTTGGACCACAGTTGATGTGAAGGGACTGGTAAGAGTCAGATCTGAATTTCCTATTGTTACAAGACAGATTGACCTTGGAAGTGTCCGTCTAACAACTGGAAGATAGTATAGGATGTGATGATCTAAACCATCATGACCACCCAAGGCTGGTCTGAGTCAGTCAATGATTAAATCAAACAAGCAAACACAAAAACAAGTGCTCTACCTAGAAGACTAGATTAAGAAAGAGGAAATCCACTTCATTCGTGATTTCATTTTCTTTCAGAATTTGAGAATTTACTGTCACTTCTTCCTGTGATAACTACCCTTCAAAATACTTGGAAAATGTTCTTTGGCTGTTTGCCTGCCTGTCTGTCTGTCTCCCTCTCCCTCTTCTTCTTAAATTTACAAACACTTGTGTTGCACATATCATTTCTATAATGTTCCATACTGTAACTTCAGAGAGTTCCAATATTTTCCATTATTTAATTCAGATTTATCCTGAAAATGCCTTCCATTACTTAATTCTGATAGATTCTGAAAAATCCAACAATTCTGAATTTCCAAAAGAAATGTCCAAATTTGTTTAAAATATAAACTAATTTATAAATACTATATTTATTTTAGATTTCAAAGTGCACATACATGAAGAATATAAAGAGAGACTTGTGTTTGCTACTGAATTTTTAAAAAAATCTTTATTGGTACATTACATATATGCATCATGATTGCACTCTATAATGGGGATTTGTACCAGTATAAGACACAACTTAATTCTCATTTTTTCCCAAAGCCCTACCCACCCTATCCCCCCATATACATAAAATTTGTTTCCTTTCTTTTTTGTTACAATCTCATTATTTTTCTCCCTTCACCCTATTTTACTTTGAGTGTTTTCTGTTTCACAATATATAACATACAATTCTAGGACTCACTTACATCTTTATTTTCTCATACCAGAGAAAAGATGCGATATGTACCCATCTGTGCCCTATTTATTTCACTTATGAGGATATCCTCAAGGTATGTCCATTTAAGTATAAATGATTGAAACTTATCATTTTTTATGGCAGAGTAATACTCCATTCTGTAGAAGAACCACAGCTTTTTATCCAGTATCCAGTTGATGGACACTTGGGTTGTTTCCAAGATGTAGCAATCACAAATTGAGCTGCTATAAACATGACTGCACATGTATCACTGTGATTTGAGTTTTTTAATTCTTTTGTGTATATACCTTGCTGGGCAATGGCCAGGTCAAATGGGACCTCCAATTCTAGCTTTTTGAGGATTCTCCAAACTGATCTCCACAGGGATTGTACTAGTCTACAGTCCCGCAACAGTGGAGGGTTCCTTCTTCTCCGCAGCCTCGCCAAAATTCGCTGTTGGCTGAATCTGAAATAACAGCCATTTCCATGTGGAGTGAGATGAAATCTCAATGTTGTTTTCATCTGCATCTCTCGAATGACTAATGATGTTGAGCATTTCTTCATATGCTTCTTAGCTGCTCTTACTTCTTCCTCTGAAAAATATCTGTTCATTTCAGATGCCCATTTTTGAACTGGGTCATTAAATTTGGGTGGGCTGATTATTTTGAGCTCTTTATATATTCTAGATAGTAGCCCTTTGTCTGAGGAACTGCTGGTAAAGATATATTCCCACACTGTTGGTTGCCTTTTTGCTCTGTTGGTGGTTTCCTTTGCGGTGCACAAGGTTTTTAAAAGGATGAGGTCCCATTTGCTGATTTCTTTTGCCAATTCCTGTGCTATAGAGGTTTTGTTCATGAAGTCTTTCCCTAAGCCAGTGTCTTCAAGAGTTTTACCTAATCTGTTTTGCAACAGATTTAGAGTGTCTGTTTTAATATTTAGGTCTCTTATCCACTTTTGTTTTTGCTTGGTACACAATGAAAGAGTTAGATCTAGTTTTAGTCTTTGGCAAGTTAAAGCCCAGTTTCTCCAGCACCATTTGTTAAAGAGGATATCTTTCCTCCATTGAGAATTTTTGGCTCCTTTTTCAAAGATGAGGTGGCTCAGTGTATCTGGAGTAGTTTCTGGATCTTCTAGTCTACTCCATTGATCCTCGGGTCTGTTACTTTGCCAGTACCGTGCAGTTTTTATCACGGTGGCTTTATAGTATAGTTTCAGGTTCAGAGTTGTAATTCCTCCCCCCACCATGTCCCTGTGGCTTAGAATTGCTTTGGCTATTCTAGGTCTTTTGTGGTTCCAGATGAAAGTTTGATTTTTTTTTCTCTAGATCTGTGAAATATGCTGTTGGGATTTGAATTGGGATTGCGTTGAAGGTGTAGAGTAGTTTTGGGAGGATAGCCATTTTGACAATATTGGTTATTCCTACTCAGGAGCAAGGTATGTCTTTCCATTTTTTGATATCTTCTATCTCCTTTTTCAGAGTGCTATAGTTTTCAGAGTAGAGGTCTTTCACCTCCTTTGTTAGATTGATTCCTAGGTTTTTTTTTTTTTTTTTTTTTTTTTTTTTTTTTTTTTTTTTTTTTTTTTTTTTTTTTTTTTTTTTTTTTTTTTTTTTTTTTTTTTTTTTTTTTTTTTTTTTTTTTTTGGGTGCTATT
Organism: Petromus typicus; assembly: GCA_004026965.1. Classification (NCBI taxonomy): domain Eukaryota; kingdom Metazoa; phylum Chordata; class Mammalia; order Rodentia; family Petromuridae; genus Petromus; species Petromus typicus. The sequence goes on from PVIR01008039.1 coordinate 29,950, forward strand.
GTGAAAGGGACTGACTCTCCAATTTCTATCTCAGTGGGTCTACTGTTTGTGTATACGAAGGCTATTGATTTTAGAACGTTGACCTTGTAACCAGCTACATGGCTAAAATTGGTGATTAGGTCCAGCAGTTTTTTAATTGAGTTTTTAGGATCCTCTACACAGAATATCATGTCATTAGCAAATAATGACAATTAACTTCTTCTTTTCCAATCTTTTTTTCCTTTTATTTCTTTCTCTTGCCTAATTGCTATGGCTAATATTTCCAGAACTATATTGAACAGAAGTGGTGAGAGAAGACAACCTTGTCTTGTTCCTGATCTTAGTGGGAAAGGTTTTAATTTCTGACCATTTAATACGATACTGGCTGAAGGTTTCTCATAGATAGCTTTTATTAGTTTGAGGTGGAGACCATCTATTCCGATCTTCTGTAGGGTTTTGAACATAAATGGGTGTTGTATTTTGTCAAACGCTTTTTCTGCATCAATTAAGATGAACATATGATTTTTGTCCTTAAGCCTGTTAATGTAGTGTATGACATTTATTGATTTATGTATGTTGAACCATCCTTGCATCCCTGGGATGAATCCAACTTGTTCAGGGTGTATAATCTTTTGGATAATTCTCTGTATTCTGTTTGCCAGGATCTTATTGAGGATTTTTGCATCGATGTTCATTAGAGATATTGGCCTGTAGTTCTCTTTTTTGGTTGGGCCTCTCTCTGCTTTTGGAATCAGGGTAATGGTTGCTTCCAGGAATGAGTTTGGGAGTATGGCTTGCCTTTCAGTTTCATTGAAGAGTTTCAGAAGTAGAGGGACTAGCTCTTTTTTAAAAGTTTTATAGAATTCAGCAGTAAAACCATCAGGTCCAGGGCTTTTATATGTTGGCAAGTTTTGAATTACATTTTCAATTTCACAGATTGTTATTGGGGTATTTAACATTTCTATATCTTCTTTATTCAGCTTTGGGAGTTCATATGTGTCTAGAAATCTATCCATTTCTTCTACATTTTCCATTTTATTAAAGTATAAATTTTCAAAGTAGGTGTTTATTATCCTCTAGACTTTGTCTGGGTTGGCAGTAATTTCTCCATTCTCATTCCTCACATCATAGATATGAGCCTTTTCCTTCCTTTGTTTAATGAGGTTGGCTAAGGGTCTATCAATTTTGTTTATCCTCTCAAAGAACCAACTTTTCAATTCTTTGATTTTTTGAACCATTCTCTTGGTTTCTATTGCATTAATTTCTGTCCTGATCCTTATAATTTCTTGCTTAGTGTGAGCTTTTGGTTTGTTTTGCTCCTCTCTTTCTAGTCGCTTGAGGTTCAACATTAAATTGTTTATTTGAGCTTGCTCCATTTTCTGGATGTAGGCTTTTACTGCTATGAATTTTTCTTGTAGAACTGCTTTCATTGTGTCTCATAAATTTCTATATGTTGTACTGGGCTTATCGTTTAGTTGTAAGAACTGCTCAATTTCTTCTCTAATTTCTTCTGTGACCATTGGTTGGTCAGCAGAGTGTTGTTCAGTTTCCATGTGTTTGTGATGATCCTGGGCTTTCCTTTGCTATTCAGCTCCAATTTCAGGGCACTATGTTCTGACAGTATACAGGGGATAACTTCAATCCCTTTATATTAGCTTAAACCTGTTCTATGAATGAGCACATGGTCTATTTTGGAGAATGATCCATGAACAGCTGAGAATAATATAAATTCTGGCTTTTTGGGGTGAACTACTCTGTAGCATTTATTAAGTCCATTTGCTGAAGAGTCTGGTTGAGCTCCAGGATTTCCTTAGTGACTTTTGTCCAGTCTATCTGTCTCTTTGTGACAGTGGGGTATTGAGGTCCCCTACTATTGTTGTATTGGAGTTTATCTGGTTTTTCAAGTCCATTAATGTTTGTTTTATATAGTTGGGTGCATTAGAATTTGAAGCACAGATATTTAAGATTGTGATTTCTGTCTCTTGGATTTTTCCCTGAACTAAAAGATAGTGTCCATCTTCATCTCTCTCTATCAGTTTTGGCTTGAAGTCTATTCTGTCTACAAATAAAATCTCCACTCCTGCTTTCTTGCTGTTTCTTGTTGCATGGAGTATTGTTTTCCATCCATTTACTTTCAGTCCATGGGTTTCTTTCTGAATTAGGTGTGTTTCTTTATGCTGCAGATTGTAGGATCTTGTTTTTTGATCCACTCTGCCAGTCTGCATCTCTTAACTGGTGCGTTGAGTCCATTGACATTAATGGTTATGACTGATATAGGTAAATTTAGTGCTGCCATGTTTTCCTGTTCTTGGCTGTGTTATTCTACTTTTGCCCTTTTCCCATCAGTTTCTTGTTTGGTCCAATGGGTTATGTCTCATGGATTTATAACTTTCCTTGTTCTTCTCCGAGGTATTCTTTGAAACATTTTGGAGCACAGGTTTCGCATTTGTGAAGTTTTTCACTTATTCTTTGTCATGGAAGTATCTTATTTCCCTGTCAATTTTGAAGGATAGTTTTGCAAGATACTTTAGTCTGGTTTTGAAGGTGTTTTCCTTTAGGGCTTGAAATACTTCACTCCAGGCTCTTCCTGCATTGATTGTTTGAGTTGAGAAGTCCACCGTGATCCTCACAGGCTTCCCTTGGAATGTCACTGTTTTCTTTTCTCTGGCTGCTTTCAGTATTTCATTCTTTTTTGGATATCTGGGACTTTTATAATTATATGCCTAGGTGTAGACTTTTTCATGTCATGGGCATGTGGCATTCTGTATGCTTCATATATTTGTATGTCCAATTCTTTACCTTTTTCTGTGAAGTTTTCTATCTGTGTGAATAGCTTTTTGATGTCTTTAGTATTGTCTCCTGCTTCCTCAGTGACTCCAATCAATCTTATGTTATTCTTCTTTGAATCATCTAGAAGCTGTTGGATTGACTTTTCATTATCACTTGCTTTTTTCCATAGATTATGCCTTTCCTGTTCATTGGTTTAGATCCTGTCTTCTAGGTCTGAAATTCAGTCTTCTGCCAAATTCATTCTATTGTGCACACTTTCGTTTTCTTTTTTAATTTCCTGAGCTTCTGCTTGTAGGTGTTGAAAAGGTTCAATTGCTTTTGCTGTCTTGGATTCTATCAACTCCATGATTTCCTCTTTAGCTTTATTAATCATCATGTTGACAGTGTCCAATATCTCTTCTTTCATCTCAGAGATCAGTTCTGATTTCCATTTTACTAGATCTGCTTTGGTTACCATTTCTAAGGACCCTGGAGACTGGCCTTCCATCTTCTTTATTTCCCTTCCCCCTGTTTTACCTTGAGGTGTGGATCTTTGTAACTGAGACTTTGAATGTTTCCTCATCTCTGAGTTTTTGTTCTTGATGTTGTTTTTGGCTTTGTACCTATCCTGTTTTCTGGTGATGTTTTTTGCAAGTCTCTTTCCTCTTAATAGTTAGTAACCTTAAAATATCAGTGTTTCCTGGGTTGTTCTTCACAGTCTGTATTGGGACCTAAAGAAAAATTTCTAGTTCTGGCACACCACATGAGACACTCAATCAATACAGTCAGAATAGCTCCTGTCTGCTTTTGAGGCAGGAAAGCTCTGGCTCGTGCACTTTTATAATGGCGCTGCCTGAGGTTCCAATGGGTCCACCTGCTTACCAATACAGAGTCTCAGGGCTCAATTGTGCAGTCGGCCTGGAGGCCAGTAGGCTGTAGGCCCTGTGCAGCTGCAACGGTACTGGCTGATAAGAGGACCATCTACTCACCAATACAATGTCACTGGATGTGCTTCTGCAGTTGATGTGGAGAAAGTCAGACTCTGGCCTGTTAAACTCAGTGCCTGGGCGCTCTTCTGGCATGGGCCTGGAGGCCAGCAAGCTCCAACCCCAGCACGAATTCAGTGGCATAGATGCCATTTCCAAAGTGGCCCTCTGCTAAACTCAGTCCTTGGGTGCTCTTCCAGTGTAAGCCTGGAGGCCAGCAAGCTCACACCCTGGTGCAAATTCAGTGGCACAGATGCCTTTTCCAAAGTGGCCTGCTGCTAAACTCAGTCCCTGGGTGCTCTTCCAGTGTGGGCCTGGAGGCCAGCAAGCCTGAAATTTCTGAACTCATTTAGCAGGAAAACAGCACTGTGCCTTGTTTTAATTTTTTTTCCTAAATATTCCAGTATAAAAGTCCTACCTCTTCCTTCTTCCTTCCTCCCTTTCTGCTTCCCTTCCTCTCTCTTTTCCTCTACTGTCTTTCTTTCTACATTTCTTTCTTTCTTTCTTTCTTCCTTCCTTTCTCTCTCTTTCTTTCCTTCTTTCTCTCTCTTTCTTTCCTTCTTTCTTTCTCCAAATCTTTCTTCCTTCCAACTCTTTATGACATAGCTTTGAATTTAAGCCTTTGTGGAGGAGACCTTGCTGAGAAGTATATTTCAGATTCTCAAAAAAATTCTTCGGATCACAGGTCCCACCAAAACAGGTTCAGGTAGGTCAAATTGTTCTATCATCAGAGTTGCTTGAGAATGGATCTTGGTCTAGATTCCCAAAATTAGAAAGAACTACCTTTATAATTTGTTTTCCATTTGCAGAATCAACCACAAAATTTTCCTTTAGCAAAATTCTCTCTAGGTTGCTCATATTGTTGTTCTCTTTATTATCTTTGCCCAAGCATCTCAGATTTCCCAGGGTATCTTAATTCCCACAGAGTGAAATTTGGGAACTTTCTTCTTCTCACAGGTGACAAAGAGGGAGACTTTGTTATAAATTTATTGTGTCTGTCTTTGCTAGCTTCCCCACTCAGTGTGTACTGATGTGTGTCCTCCTGGGACACGGAAGGGGATTCGTCAGGGAGAACCAATATGCTGTTTTGATTGCATCCCATGTGCTGATGGACATGTGTCAGAGAAATCAGGTAGAGATGACCATTTTCTCATTGAGATAAAAATGCAATTAGGTTAAATGTGTTTTTGCAAAGAGGTCCTTGGAAACCTTCTTTATAAATGTGTGAACAACTTGTACTAAAAGTAATTACAACCTATCCAATTGTTAGATGTCATGTATGGTGTAATTTTAAAAATCTAAAACTGTAATTTAAAATTTTTTTATTAGTATATGTTTGTATTACACAATGAATTATTGATTAGGATACATATTTCTCTCTATATATCACATATATATGTATCACATTGTAATTCTTCGAAATATCTGATACTGGTTTTAAGTTCTCACACTACTGCCATTGGGAAAAGATTTACAACCATGAAAGTAATAAACGAAATATCAAATTAAATATGTGAAATATATAAACAATGAAATTCACAAAAAATATTTCATAGCAATCCTCCTGCCTCTGCCTCCCAAGTGCTGGGATTACAGGCATGAGCCACCTGCTCGGCACTGTTGTATGTGGTTATCAGGGATCGAACTCAGGACCTTGTGCTTGCAAGGCAGATTCTGGAACCACTGAACTAAATCCATGGCCCTATAGTTGAATTTTATAAGGATAGAGTGTATATGTTGTTCTGCTTTTGGATGTAAAGGAAATTTGAATCAGTAGGATGAGTGTGCAGAGTTACCCCACAGACTCCAGGGAGCTTTTTGAGAACTCTTCTGCTTTATTGCAAGATGTACATACATTTATAGTAAATGGCCAGGGGTGTAAACATATGGGTTCAGGTTAGTCGCGGATTGACTGAAGTATGCACAGAGGTAAGTGGTTGTAGATTGATTAAAGAAGTAGTCCTGCTTTTGACCGAGGGTGAAATCACAAATAAAAGCAGGTGGTAGCCCAGCCAAACCTGGCTTTTGCACACACACACACACACACGGATATATATGTATATATGTACATTTATATGTGTATATATACACGTATATATGTATATATATGTATATATGTTTATATGTATGTATGTATACATACATATCCTCTTATATATGTTATATGTTTATATATTATGTACATATATTATATCTATACACTATATATATATTATATTATATGTATATACATATATGTGTGTGTGTGTGTGTATATATATATATATATATATATATATACACATACATACACACACACACACACACACACACACACATACATATTCTCTTTCTCAATAGATAGTAGTGAGAGAAAGAAAGAAGCATACTACCAGAAAAAGCCAATGCAAGAAAGGCTCAAACTGGGGTCAGGGATATAGCTTAGTGGTTCTGGCGCCTGTCTTGCAAGTGTAAGGGCCCAGGTTCGATCCCTGGTAAACACATAACAATACTGGGTGTGGAGACTCACCCCAGCAGCAACCAGTACCACATACCACAGTGCCGGGCGTGGTGGCTCATGCCTGTAATCCCAGCACTAGGGAGGCAGAGGCAGGAGGATTGTGATGTGAGTTTGAGGCTGAGCTCAGGGCCAGCCTTAACCATAAAGCAAGACCCTGTCTCAAAAAACCTTAAAAAAAAAAAAAAGAAAGAAAGAAAGGCTCAAACTGAGAAGGGAAACTAAATTTATAAAATTGAAAATAATCACTCTATGTGTATTATTATGTACACACCCCAAAGCCATTTTATCACTATTTTTTGAGATGTTATCTGTATTCTGTACAAGAAATTTTCAATGTAGTTCTTGACTGCTCTGATATATTTCTTTAGAAGGGACAATTGGACTCTCTTGCAGTCATTTCTCTGTGTCTTGTTCAACAGGTCAAAGGGAGTGTGACCAATGTGGTGAAGACTACTGGTCAAATGATCAAAAGAGTATGTGTGTGCTGAAAGAGGTGGAATTCCTTGCGTACGACGAGGCCCTGGGATTCACGCTGGTCATTCTCTCCATCTTTGGGGCCCTTGTAATCTTGGCCGTCATGACTGTGTACGTGGTACACAGGCACACTCCTCTGGTGAATGCCAACGACCGGGAACTGAGCTTTCTCATCCAGGTTTCTCTTGTCGTCACTGTGCTGTCATCCATGCTCTTCATTGGCAAGCCGTACAACTGGTCCTGCATGGCCCGCCAGGTCACACTGGCCCTGGGATTTTCTCTTTGCTTATCTTCCACTCTTGGAAAGACTATATCATTGTTTTTTGCCTACAGAATTTCCATATCCAAAACCCGATTCATATCCATGCACCCTCTTTTTCGAAAAATCATTGTTTTGATGTCTGTTCTAGTTGAAGTTGGCATATGCACAGCCTACTTGGTATTACAACCCCCTAAAGTGTACAAAAACATGGAATCTCAAAATATAAAGATTATTTTGGAGTGCAATGAAGGTTCTATAGAATTTTTGTGCTCCTTGTTTGGGATTGATGCCTTCCTGGCCCTTTTGTGCTTTCTTACAACCTTTGTGGCCCGTCAGTTGCCAGATAATTATTATGAAGGAAAATGCATCACTTTTGGGATGCTGGTCTTCTTTATTGTCTGGATTTCTTTTGTCCCTGCTTATTTGAGCACCAAAGGCAAGTTCAAAGTGGCTGTGGAAATATTTGCAATCTTGGCCTCGAGTTACGGTTTGTTGGGTTGTATATTTGCTCCCAAGTGTTTCATTATTTTGCTAAGGCCAAAGAGGAATACTGATGAAACTGTTGGTGGGAGAGTCCCCACTGTAGATAGGAGTATCCAGCTGACTTCAGCCTCAGTGAGCAGTGAGCTTAACAATACCACAGTGTCAACTGTTCTAGATGAATAGTGTTGTGGGTTATGTATAACCTTGAATTACAATGGTGACAAGGTTCAATGTTTCCTTTCAGGTTGTTCCTACAGAAGCTGCCTGATACTATAGGTGAAATATGAAGGATTTGTGTTTTGAAGTACAGGCATAGCATGGTATATGATGTCTCATTCTCTAAGATACCATTTAGCATGAATTAGAATACCTTTTAGTTAAACTATGGACTATTTTATTAAAATATTTCATAATACTTTCATATAAAAGCTGTGTAGCAGAAGATATGATAAGCATAACTTACTTACAATAATAGAGGATGAATTGTTCTTCAATATAATTTTTTCTTAAATCATGGATATCTGACCTAGAATTTAAAATTAAATAAAATCACCTACCAAGGACCAGAAGAGACATTTTGTTCTATGTTTCATTAATGCTTCTTTGAAATAGTTTTCACTAACTATTGCGCATAAACATTCCCTTGGAGGAGGAAGTTTAGAGAATTCTTAAAAAATAGTTAAGTTTCAAAGGACTGTGGAATATAGACAATATCGAAGAATTGAAATATTGACAAAAATGAGTTCTTTCTTAAATTCATAATGAGAATATTCAAGTTTCTCCCAAAGAGAAGGCAAGACCTACCCACTGCAGACTTCTCTGGAGGAGAGTAAGTCATAAAGCATCTGAATTTCACAATATTCCGCTGCTTGAAAAATAAGAATAAAGGTGATAAGATAAGATAGTTGGCATAACAGATGGAATATATAGTGAAGATCTGAAAGAAAAAAAAACAGCAAATGTTTACTGAGTGCAGGTATTAGAACAGAATTTTTAAAAACATAAATTGAATGTTTGATATGTAGCCTATGAATATATAGAATTAAATGAAGTTTTATGTCCATGTAGGACTAAGAGTGTTTCAAATCTTCAAAATATGAAACCCTGAGAATGAACTATCTATATTTATATATATACAAGTTAAATATGTGGAAAGAAAAAATTTGTTGGAATTCTGATAAACCAAAAAAAGTATGTATTTATTTCACCTTAGAAATCCAATAGAATAAGAAAGAGATCTTTCTTTAAGAGAACTTAATAATATTTGGGAATCCCACTTAACTAAACTGGGCAGAGATTCATGCAGGCTTGAAGGAGCAGAATCCTGAATCACGAATGACTAGGTTGGCAGGGGAAGTCATTCAGGAACTTTCAACTGGTTTCTAAAGAAGGATTATTCTAGATCAGACAAAGGGCATCAGTTTCCTACAGTTCAAACAGGAAGTTTATGTCAAAGCTCAGCAAAGCTCCAAAGGGATCACATTTGTTGGAGGGTCAATGGTACCCTAGTATTCAGAGTAAATGTCTATTCATCTGTCTCCAAACATTTTGCACACAGCCCATAGAATTATTAGATGAGAATCTACACCACAGAGCAGAGAGCAGGGAAATTACTTCCTTTGTCCATTAATTCATTGAATGGATAATTCATTGAATTGCATTTTTTTTTTTTTTTTGGCCCTTCATTCACTAGATTGTACTTTGGAAAAGGAGAATTATTTGTCAAAGTATAGAACAATACAAAAGTGAACATCAGTGACTCAATTCCTTTTTTTCAGTTGCATGTATAGCTTTAGCATTCCCAGTAATCCATCTTGAGATTTAAAAAAGCTGAAAAATGGCTCATGTCTAGGGACTTGGCTTATTTTTATATTCAAAAGATTTCAATCTCAATGTAACCAGTTCTGTTTTTGAGATGTTTATTATTGAACATATATGTCTAAGACATAATTCCAGGAGTCCATGGTGTTAATATTGAAGATTTCATGATCTTCTTTTATATCGCATTGCTCAATAATATAGTCTCATTGGACTTGTGTTCTTCACAATTATTTTTCTAATCAGAAATAAGTTTGGAAATAGGAGAAAATAAATATTATCAAAAGCAAAATATCAACTGACATTGCATGTTTGTTTGTTGTTTACTTATGTAACTTTATGTTTTAAGCTACATTTAAAAAATCTAAAATAGCATGAAGTTCTTATTCGTTGATTTGGTCCACATGCATTTTTAACAAAACTGGCTTATTTCACTTATAATAAATACTAGGATTGTCAAAAGATAATAGTCTAACTTGGACAATGTTTCATTCTTTGTAATTAATTACTTACCAACCATTAAAATATTTCTCAGAACGTTGAAAGATATCTTATCTATGTCTGAATATATCATTTAAACATTATTTCTAGTGGAAGAATGACTGAAGTCTCTGTTCACATATAATGCTTTGTAAGAGAATCTTACAGAGAAGTCATTACCAGTACTCCCTGCTGTGGATGAACACTGGCTGGTAACTCATGCTGGGCCTTGGGGAGCTATTCAGAATTAATTTCAGGGTGTTGCATCAAAATTATGCAGTTGTTGGTTTGGGGAGCTGCATAAGAATTAATTACTTGGACCAAAAATGTGGCAAACACTTTACTCAGGGTGGAGCTATACACGCAGAAAAAAAATTGACCTCTTGGTTAAAAAAAAGTCTTTCTCAGAGCTACTCAAACCCACATGATAAGATTAATCCATTGCATTAAGGCAGAGAAAATTCCTGATAGAAAGCAAACATATAAAAAAGGGTAAGACATTGCAGCCACCAGTTTAATCTCTTCACAGCAGAGCTCTGATCTCACATCTCTGCTCTCAGCTCCCAGCCACTCTTAATGGCGAGAGCCATAGTCTTGCTGTCTTAGCCTGACATTACAGACCAAAACTTTCACCTTTTATTTTCAAACTGTGTTACTGATCAGTTTTGCCTCCGTCCTTTTAACATTCTTCGTGCAATTTTTTGAATCCACTTCTGATTTTCTTAGTTCTTTGATCACACTATTACCTTTTACCTTTAAACTTTACTCGTACTCCATCCATTCATGCATTCACCCATCTCTGAGGGCCTAATGTGCACCAGACTGTCATTTTCCCTTGTCTTCTTCTCTTCTTTTCCCCTCCCTTCCTCTTCCTCCTCCTCTTCTCCTCCATCTCTTCTCATTGAAGGTTTGCAACAGGTATTAATTAGAATTACCCAAACAAGCAACCATTCACATTTCCAACAACAGAAGAATAAGGGTGCCCTCAGCCAATAGCATATTGTAAAAGAATGATAAGGGAGCTAATTGCTAGAAAAAAAAAAAAAACTGCAGAGTGCTAAGACTGAAAGCTGGAAAGAGATTTGGAATTGGAATCCTATGGGCAAGAGACCATGATGGCTCAGGCCAGGAAGGGAGTTGTGAACAACTGAGCAAGTTGAATTGTGTCACAATCAGATTTCTGTTGTACTTTAAACATTTTACAGTTGAATATCTAAAGTATGTTTTATAAAAAGGGAATATACTAGAGCAGTTTAAGTCCCTAACTAGCCTTATTGTATTACATTTTACTTCCTCCTGAAATTCTGATTAATAGAAGGTATCACTTAAACTGATAAATCCACCCCCAAGAAAATGATTATCTCAGAGTAGTTGCCAGGGCTCACCAGTAGTTGAAAAGCATGAATGAAAAATTTCCTGTTTCATGTTTCCTACTTAAAAGCTTAAAGGTCTGTAAGTAAATATAGACCATCTCTTCTTTTTGTTTTGTGTAGTAATTCTTTTGCAAGTCATGCTAGAGAAGTCAGCCATGTCTTAAGTGAGTCACAGGAGAATGAGGATGAGTGTGAATTGCAGATACTATGTCCACTCTTTGAAACAGTTGCTTGACTAACACAGAAACTGTTATTTGGTGCCAAACTGTGTAAAACAGAAAGGCACCTATACATGTGGTGGTGTGCAAAGTAAACAAACATACAAGAAAATAAATAAATAAACATTACAGTTTAACTGGCACATGCCTTCCCTCTGTCCCCTCAAAGACACCAGTGCTGGTTTTTGCCTTTCTCTTTGAGCCTCTGGTGATGGCTTCCTGCACTTTAGCCTCAAGTACAGTATATTAGTTTATAGACTAAGCAGTTTCCTCTAGGCACAGTGCAAATTACTTTTTGAAAATCAAATTTAAAAACTATTGATCTATCAATTTTAGCCTAAAAGTAAATCACCCCATGGTACTTAGTAGTCTAACAGAGCACTTTGATTAGGGAGGACCAAGACACAAAGATTCGCTTGGTATCTTAGAGCTTGTTTGAACCAACAGAGCAAACAGACTAAAAGCAAAGACTTTGGGGAGACAGTTTGGGATTGATAATTTTTGCTGTATAATCCTAGGTAAGTTGCTTTAGCTCTCTGAGTACAGTGCCTGACACATAGTTAACATTCAGTAACTGTTAACTAGTTACACTAGTTCTTACACCAGTATGGATTTAATTGAAAACTATTAGTATTATTTGGTAACTGCCTCCTTTGCCTGTTTGTCCTGCCTCATGGCTTGGACAGTGTAAAGTCTACTGGGCAGCAAATGTGCTTCTATTTCCTCTGTTAGCAGTTCTTCTAGATCACATAGCTTTTGTAATCAGATATAGGGGAACCATGATCTACATTTCTTTTTCTTCTGTTGTCATCTTCTTCCAAGGCCTGTATATAGCACACGTGCACACCAGCCAGCAAATGAGCCACTACTTCCTGTCAATTTCCAAATCAATATGGCTCAGATTGTCCCTTTCCTCCTTACTTCTAAGGCATCAACATCTTGTGGCCCTAACACTTGTCTCTTATGTTGCTTCTTTCTTGAACACTTAGTTCTACCAGATATGTGATAGATTTATTTTCTTTCTATCTCCGTTGTTTACTACTGAATTCCCATTCCTGGAAGAATGCCTAGGAAGTATTGCATGCATTCAGTGATACCTGCTGAATGAATGAATGAATGAGAGTAAGTGGTTGAAGGAAGGTATCCTCAGGCCACTGTCCTCTTTTACACCAACATCACCGTATGTGTATTGCTACAGCCATCTCCTAATGGTCTACTTCTTTGGCTTGATTTCTGCATTTTATTTCTTGTACTGCAGCACAAGGCATTTTTCTAAGGTGCACTAATTTATTCTGCCACAGCCTGGCTGAGTTCTCCAGCAAGGCTGTTCATTATGTTCTTGTTCCCTATTTATCTTTTATCCTCCCCGATACTCTCCCCTGACCCTTTGTGGCTTCTTATCTTTCTACCCAGATTATTTGCATTTCCCTGAATTATTCTCCTCTGAAAAATGTTTCCTGCTCATTCCTGGAACATTCCTCCCATGTCAGCCCCTCGTTTGTCAGGTGTCTTCCTCCGAGTCTTGAAAAGCTAGGTAATGGATTGCTTCCCTGTGGAGGGCTTCCAGTCAACTGCTCTTCACTAAGCTGGTGTTGGGCATGTTCCTGAGCACTGTTTCAGCCCTCTACAGCCTCTCTGATGAGAACATTTGCCATCTGTGCCTTTGGAAGGAAGCTCTGTGAGCTTAGGGTGCTTTGTGCTGTTCATTCCAGTATTTCTTGTTCCAGAGCAAGTGACACGTGATAGGTGCTCAATAAATGTTTTCTGAATATCACTATACAGTATTAAGTGTGTGCTGAACTCTGAGGTGCTTTGGGTCAGTGTAATCAAGATACAGAGGGAACTACACTTAATTAGCTTTTGTTCACTTTAAAAGTTCCTAAGCAGTACTGGCATCAGGTTTTATTTTAGTCCATGGTTGTGGCTACAATAGGACTTCTTGAAACACTGTCCTGCTTTAATAAATGCCACATGAGGGAGTAATTTAAATATCTTTATAGAATCCAAGATGCATTGTCTCCAGAGAAAGCCTCAAGTCTAGATAAAGAGCCACCATGAGCCACATTTATATGTCGAGGTCACATAGCATGTTATAGGCTTAGAGCCTTATACCCATAAACCTAGGCCACAGCAGGTCAGACTGGCTTAATATGAACCTCTACAAACCACCCAGATCAACATATTTTGCCTAACCAGTATGGTTCAAGGCTCACAAGCATATATTCTGACATTACTGAAAGTACTTCTACATAAATATTTTGCCCTCCCCATTTTCTTGCTTAATTTTCTGTGTGGGAATTTTCAATTCCACGCTTATGGAATGCTCTAAACAAATCATATCCTTATTTTGGGGGGATTTATAATAAAACAGACATATGTCAAAGAGGAGCAAACAGAAGGCAAAAAGGTTATCTTTATTATTGAAACACTGAGTTAAGATTGTAACTTACTTGGAGAGTTAAGTACATTTCTTTAATCTGATCCCAAGAATTAATCAGACTAGCCAATCCATTAATAGATATAATGAGCAGCTGCCCAGGAAACACTTGAGTCATGAGAAAGAAAACGGAAACTTAGCATCCTGTGGGCAATTGCTCCCACAACAGATAACTGACAAGCTATATCAGTCACCTTCCCTTCAGGATCGAGTGAGGCAGTGGAGAGAGGATAAGGGTGTGGCGCTACATAAACTCCATTAGGAGAAAGCTTCAGGTGTAGAGAAGCATTCCCTCCCCACACCATACACTGCATAGGGACCCAGGTATCTTCTGTGATGCAATCGACCAAACATATTAAAAGGTGCTACTGTTCCACATTAATATTAAGCACATTAGTATTTCTGTAGTTGCTTAGTGTACAGGAATGTATGTAGATAGGTGGATGATAATTCTACAACAATAAACAGAAGACAATAAATTATTTATGGATGGCTTGACATGAACTCTAATGAGGGTTACTTAAAATCTGTCATATTTCTTCCCTGTGTTATAATGAAACCCATTACAAATAATCTAAAGAGGTTTCTAAACTTAGAAGCCTAAAAGAGATAATGGTGACCTCTTATTTCATAAATTGACTGAATTGATTTTCAAACTACAATCTTTCAGACTTCTAATTTAAAGGCCAGTAATGGATACATTGCTTTGACCTGAACACATTAATGTTGCATTTTAAAAGCAGAGTAATATGGACCCATGTGATGCTTGTCAAATTTAGAAGCTTTATCACTTAATAATGTCACAATCCCTATCACTATACAGTATCGAGTGGCCTCCTGAACTTGAGGCTGGTGTTTTGGGTCAACGTAACCAAGATACAAAGGAACTAGTGAGGACACCTGAACTTTCAGAAAGTCTGAGGATCGATGATATGGAAGATCACCTACTCAAGGCTTCCAAAGAAAGGACAGAGGGTATAGAAAGGAGGAATTACTGAACAATTTGTCTGTATATAGTGAGGAGATATTTCCCTGGCAGAATGGAATATGAAACCTGGGTTTGGACCCTGTGACTCATGAAGTTTCCTTTGGCTCATAATGGCTAGAGTTAGAATTCTATTGATAAGTTTGAAAAACCACTTCATACTGACTAATTTGCTGTGACTCACCAGTGAACTCTGTTTCCAATGTGGAAAAGAAAAATAGAGATAGGAAACTGAAAGAGTGAAGACATGAATCTCATCTTGAAAACTGACATGCTAACCAGAAAATAAACATACACGGTCTTTGGCAGAATACTAAAAGCTTGTTCAGTAAAAAAGGCAGTTTAAAGACTTGCAGTCAGATCACTTACTATCTTTTATCCTATCCTTCTGTAGTTAAGAGAGAGTTTTCATGAGACAAGCTTATATAATGTTCACAAAAATCATCTGGGCAATAATAACATGAATATTGGTTTTAAAATACTGCTATTAAGTGCCTTAATAAAATAACTAATTTTAAAGCATAAACAGGCACCTATGGAAGGAATATGTTTAACTGTGGGACCCTCTGAGAAAATGTATAGGGCACATTTCAGAACTGATATGCAAAGGAGGAAAGAAGCTATGATAATTATCCACCAACTCTTATCACTCAGAGTGACCTTCCATGACACTGTTCCAAGTCACAAACTTTCCTGCAATAAGTGTTTTCCAGCACACTTCTGTCTCCTTCAAGATTCTGTATCCTCTGAGTCATTTTGTTTACTTCTGTATATTCTTATTTATTTATTTATTTATTTATTGCCTATCTTTCCCCAACCAAAGAGTGAGTCCCAGGAGGGCCAGGTATTGTCCACTGGGATCACTGGTATTTCTCCAGTATCTACCACAATGTCTACCATTAAGAACGCACTTGATAGGGCCGGGGAGTTAGCTCAGTGGTTCCGGCGCCTGTCTTGCAAGCGCAAGGACCCAGGTTCGATTTCCCGGTAACCACATAACAATACTGGGTGTGGAGATCCACACCCAGCAGCAACCAGTACCACATACCACAGTGCCGGGCGCGGTGGCTCACGCCTGTAATCCCAGCACTCGGGAGGCAGAGGCAGGAGGATTGTGATGTGAGTTGGAGGCTGAGCTCAGGGCCAGCCTGGACCACAAAGCGAGACCCTGTCTCAAAAAAACTTAAAAACAAAAAAAAAAAAAAGAAAAAAAAGAACGCACTTGATAAATATGTGATGAACAAGTGAATTTATTAATTCATATAGATCAGGAAACCAGTAGCTTTTCAATGTCCAAAGTGACTTCCTTCTTATCAAGATACAGTCTTGGGGCTTTCCATTTATCTCTTCAATCTAGGCATTAATCATTCAGTTTTTGGTTAAGAAAATGGAAGCTGGACAAGCTTAAGTAGCTCAACTTACCTAACTTTTCCAACCTTACAGAGTTAGGGTTCAGACTCCAGACCTGATTCCACACACTGAGCTCTACACCCTCCACACCACATAGGTGTGACTGCATGTGGAAGAGAAGAGTTGCTGATAAAACATGCACATTCTGATGGTCCATGATGCATTAATATAAGGGTATCTAACTGTGATGAATAGAAGTAGCATAATTTTAGGTGTGTAAGGAGAACATGGAACAACTGGTGATTAGATAGCCTTCTAAATTCCATGGGAGTAGTTAGAATCATACAGTCTGGAGTCAGGAGACAAAGGTTCTATTTCTCATTCTGAGGATAATTAGCTCCATGATCTTGGGCTGGCCTGGGAAACCTAGTATGTTTGATTTAAGAAGAGGGAGTCAGTTCCTGGGACTCTGGATGGACTCACACACACTCTTGCTTTGAAATTTGGTAAGTTCCATAGATGATATAAAGATGAACTATCTCATCAGACTGTGGGAATCATCCAAAGTAAGTCAGACAATAAAGAAATGAAAGCTCAGACTCATTTTTCTGTTAAAATGTTTGTATTGCCATATTTGAAAATTTATCCTTATAATTTATAATGAGCATTTTAAAAAGCAATTTGTAAAATAGTAAGCAATGTAATAGTTTCTTTTTTTAATGTTTCAGTTAGCTTGGAGCCATAATGATTTGTTTATTTTTTTCAAAGATGTGTACATATTTGATAAATATATGAAAGGAAACTAACAGCACAACCTTAGGCATTTCTTTAAGATTTCTTTAAAGTTGATTTCTTAAAGCTTTTAAAGTGTTTTTTAGAAAGAATTTATTCTACATACTGTAAAATCAAGTAGAGAATTCTATTTTCATTTCTGCCATCGGTATCACAAAAGGGCCTATTGGGAAATTTCTTATTAGGTAAAAAAAAGTGAAACTTTCTGTTTATTTGTTCTTGAATTATTTCTAAAAGCAGGTAGTATAGTTTTCTTTTTCTTTGTGCCTTTGTAATTTAACTATTTTGTGATGCGTCAGGAATTTTAAAACATGACTCAGTTGATTAATAAGAAAATAGTTGCACCACAATTTAAGTTCTATGAAATCATTTTCCATGAGTTGAGCATTTGGGAGACTCTTGCCCTTCTTACAGGTTTAGAAAGGCATCAAACCTGTGACTTCTAGAGTACATAGGTAACAAAGACGAGGCTGCTTTGCTTCTCCCAAGAGTGCCACTTCTCCCTCCTTCCCTCCCTCTTGAGTGAAACAGAGAAGGAAATAGTTTCTGCAGAAAGAGCCCTGGACTAGGACTCAACAGTCCTGAGTTCTGTTTTTACCTTTGTCAGGCATATGTTGTTACTTTGAGCAAACGATATCTTTCTTTGCACCTTACTGTGAAAGGGAGATTGGGGAAGAATATTCTGAGACTTTTTCTGAATCTACTAGTCTATCATTTTAAAGTTAAATTGGGGGGACATATAGGGTTTGGAGGAGACTGGACAAAGGGCAAGGAGTTGCTTAAGGGAGCTGCCTCAGTGTGGGGAGCACTCTGAGGAGGAAATACGTGAAACAGAGATGAGGACCCACCGTGATGGAGTTCCCCTGGTGGCTGTGCTTGGACTCCAGGCACAGATCTGGACTCCTGAGTCCCTTTGGCTGGCTGTGTGTTATAGTAGATAATGCTATCTGCAGGGATTCTGAGGCCCAACTTCCAGAGAAGTAAGCAGAGGGCTTGCAACTGATGCAGGCCATTTGACTAATTGCCCTTGTGGAGATTGTCCTGGGAATATCCAAACAAGAACCAGTTCCCCCAGGAGCAGAGGAACTATTTGTTCAAGCAGTTACACTTAATAACACAAGATCTCTTGGGATAGAAACTGGTATAAGAAGATATTATTCATTCTCCTGTCACAACCCAGTGTCACATGATTTTAGGTGAAGCTTGTCTTTGTTTTCCACTTATTTTAATACAGATGCTATCTATTTTAGTAACTCCCAAGAATCCTATCTCTCAAGGAGAGAATGCAGAAAGAGGATTTGTTAAATGGACCTGCTCATTTTAGTTTAATTGTTAAGCTTTCCCAGGTGAAATTTTGGTTCATAAAGTGATATTCCAATTTTTATTTGATCTGAAGAGAAAGAGGAAAACAAGGACTATTGTCAGAACTCCTTGGATTACATGTTTTCAAATTACTTTTTCATGGAGTTGCTGCAGTAAAAATAAGTGTTCAGACAGTGGCCCCGTGAAGTTGAGACTTTTAATCTATTTGTTATAGGATAGTCATTGTGAGCAGTAGATAGCCCGGAGGGTCTTTCAGAGACTAGTCTGTAGCATGCTGGTAAACTGCTCCCTGGAAACAAAAGTGCAGGTTTGTAGCATCAACTGATTATTGTGATGTACATACTCTTCCCATGGCTGAGTTTCCAGCTATACTGTGATGTCACTGCATGAGATGCACGGAATCTGGGGAGAACTGGCTTCAGTGCATGTGTGAATGCAGCCACAGTGACAGCTGCCAGATTGTGCAAGCTCAAGTTTCTGCGGCTGAATCTCTTCAACACTATTTTAGGCTTGTAGACAAATAAATAGGAAACAGAGCTGACTTACTGATAAACAGATATTGGGCATATTTCCCCAACCAGTGGATAAATATATATATATATATATATATATACTGTCTTTATTTTATATATTATCTATTTCCTGTATGTTTTATGTAATTATGTAATATGAAAATTTACATGATTTGTGAATTCTCATCTTTTCTGAGAGCAGAAAACTTAATCTGGGTAATTTTATGTGATTGTTTTTCATATAAATTTACTCCCTTATGGTTCCTTCTCTGTCTTTTCTCCCACTCTGGATATGCATTTGCTCTTCTAGAGTATCAGGGATAGCCATAACCCACAGAGGCGATGCATGCTGATGCCCCTAAGGTGTAGCTTGCACAGATGGTCCTGAGGTTGGCTTCTCTGTCCACAGAATCTCCTCACACTTCCCAGAAAACAGCTGTTCTCTGCCTCCCCAGGTTCAGTGACTCCTTTTGATTGAGTGCAGAGCTCTTTCTTGGCTTCACTAAGCTTGGCTCCTAGGTTAGGATACTCATCATAATTCCTGATGCAGGCCAACCAGGGGTTGGGGGCCCTCTGCAGCTGATGTAGCCTTTGATTCTGTTACTTTCAGCACATTTCTTAAAAGTTAATGGAAGACATCCAGATTTTTTCAGGAACCATTGTGGAGGGTGCTATTCTTAAGCCAAACTTGCTGCCATTTCTATTCTTTGGGACTTGCTTCTGGACCCTGAAAGGCTTATCGCTTACAGACCTATGAGAGCTTCTGTCCCAATGGAGTGTCCGTGTGATTAGCTCTGAGCTCCTTCCAGGCCAGAGAGGACTCTTATTTCCACCCTCATGAGATCTCACCACTTTTTGGTACATGGTTTAAATCTGTGCTCCAGATCTTTTTGGTTCCTTGGAACTTAAAACTTTTACCTTCCAGAATATGCAAATCATTAAAAGAATCTGTAGGAGTTTGAGTTAAAGATTACTGTTTTGGTAGATCTTTGCAATGGGAAAAGGTTTAAGAGATGGAGGGAAAGGAGATAGGAGAAGGGGATGTAGAAAGAATTGAGCTATGTTATGTATGTGTGCTAACTCCCAACATAATTATTATGAATGTAATCATTAAATACTGAAAAAATTTAAAAGATTGCTGTTTATGCTCTTGATTTATAATGTCAATTTTTATACTCAAAGTGAAGAACTTAAATTTTTATCATTTTGCATTTAAAAAATAATTATTTGTCAGTTTTGGGATACTCCCTTTCTTGGCTCAAGGAATGTGAATGGCATTTTCATTGTTTATAACTAAAACTACATGAAACTTGAGAAGCACACAGGTAAATATAAATATCTGATCTACGGATAAAAAAGACATTTCCCTAAACTGAAGTCATTTAAAATTCACATGAAAAATAACAATAGCTTTGATTATACAAACATTAAGCCTAATGAATATTTAAAAAGTACACAGTACTAACATAGATTGGGGAATTGTTCCCATAAATATAAGATGCAAATAATACCCTTTAAACAGAAAGAATGCACATTAATTGTCAGGAACTATGGATGACTTACTTGGATTTAGAACTTATTTATGTGGACGTTTGGATGTCTGCCCTGCCCTGTGGGATCAACTACTGGAATTATTGTGGACATCTGCCAGACTCCTTGGAATCTTAAACTACAAGGATTACTGCACTAGGATTATTGGCCTTAAGACTTACTGGGACTGCCTGGGATTTAAGGATGTCTGTCCTGTCCAGATAAGAGTTGGGCCTGAACTCAGCCTTTTTCTCAAGGTTCCAACTTTGTTTTTTGTTGGCAGTTAATCCTTTTGCTGTGGATTCATGAGGGTTTGGAGTTTGCCACAGGCTTCTGGCTGTGTTCTCTTCCCCTGGATGCCCACATTTGGTGTGTATTGTGAGAAACTACAACATGATTTTCAACTATCTCAAGCTCAGGCTCTACAGGTAGTTATGGCCTGTCCTAGTTGCCAACAGATTCCACAGCCCATTCCCCCTGAGGGTACTAACCCTCAAGGCCTAGCCAGTAATATGATTTGGCAGATGGATGTGATGCATGTCCTGTCTTTTGGTAAGTCTTGGTTTGTACATGTTTCTATACACATATTTTTCACACATGATATATGCCATGTGTCACTCTGATGAGAAAGCTCACTATGTTCAACAACATTGCTTATCTGCTGTGGGAGTGCCCTAAGTCATTAAGACTTATAATGGCCCATTATATGTTAATAAACTTATCCTAAAGTTCTTTCTCACCTGGGATGTTAAATGTAACACTGGTATTCCATATGACCCTCAAGGACAAGCAATAGGAGAAAGAGCCCATGCCATCCTCTAACATCAGTTACTTAAGCAATCAAAAAGAGAAAGTCAGCTGTCTCCACATGCCTATTTAGATTTGGCCATTTTTGTACTTAACTTTAAAATTCTGTAGCAGGTTTGATGCAACCACCTGCTATGCTCCATTGGCATACAGATCCCATGGCAAAAAGCCAGGAACTGTAGTCCTTTGGAAGGATGTGCAAACAGGAAAATGAAATAGTCCTACTGCTTTGGTAACTTGGGAGAGAGGTTTTGCTTGTGTGCTGACAGATACCAACAAAATCTTGTGCCTGTCCTCTCAGAACGTGAGACCACAGGTTACACTGGTAGAACTCCCAACATCCCTGAGGACAGAGGATCGCACTCCTGCTGAAAATGATGAACCAGCCATATCTGAGCGACTCACCTCACCTGCGATGACCAAAAAATGCAACATGAGGTCCAGGACCAAGACGTCACTCCGAGAGGGAGAACAAGCATAGGTTTGTGAGTTAAAAAAATTTTTTTTCTTTTTCCTTTCTGGGGAGTATAAGTTATTGTTATTCCTCTTGGTTCTGATCATAAGAGATCTCTGTTAATTGACCAACAGAAAGTTTTTGACTGGTCTTGAGTGCAGTTAAAAGCCTAAGAGAAAATATAGAAAACATTATGTTTCAGTTTGGCTAAATATATTTGAATGCACTCTAATAATATATATATATATATATATATATATATATATATATATATATATATATATATATATATATATTGTCTTATATATTTGTCTGTTTGTTTGTCCAATCATGTGATTTGTCTGTTTTGTTTGAGCTTAAAATAATGTTTTCTTTTTCTTTTCATTTTCATCTTTTGAAAATTTTTTCCTAGAGGATATCCACCTATGTTTGGGTTGACTTATAGATGAACTTTGTTAGAAAGAAAGGTATCCTTGCTTTTAGGCCATAGCACTCTCTGAGACTCACATGACAAAACAGCACAAAGGGTACTCCAAGAGCACAGATGTTGTTTGATTTTTATCTAAGCTATGATTCCATTTGTCTAGCTCAGTGGTCTTCAATCCCAGGCACACTGGCAATGTCAAAAGACAATGCATTTTAGTGCTATTGGCATCTCGTGGTAGATACCAGGGATGGTGTTAAATACCCTCAAAGAACAGGAGAGCCCCTGAAAACATATAATTAACAGATTCAAATTGTCTTTAGTGAAAAGCTCTAAATCAATGTCTGCTGTGAACTGATGGCTGGTCAGGTGTGAGGCCAGAGGATTTCTTGGCTCTTGCAGTCACGTCTTGAATAGCAGCAGTGTAGAGTCCACTTTCCCCAAATTCACACCTTGTAGTTTCCTCAGAGAAAAAGAATTTTAAGCCGTCCTGGCAAAGAGCTTCCCTAAGCTGTTCATCCAATTCTTATCTTTTTCTGTAAGTTTTGGTGCAGCAAGAAAGTGTGACATATTTCTTAGAGGGACTGCAGTCTCCTGGAGAACTAGAAGCAGAGACCATGGGTTTTACAACATAGTAATATAATCTGTGCCTTATTTAACTACAGAATTTTTCTGAAAGCATTTTGTAAGTGATAACAATTTGTACATTTTAATATTATTATTTGAAGATACTGTGCACAAGTAGTGTAGAAGGACTTTATAAAAATGTAAAATAATGACATATGTTCTAGAGGAGTGGGGAAAATGTTAAGCTCAGAAATTTGAGGAGATCTGCTTTTGCTACTTTTGCCCAGAAAAATGAGACTTTCCCAGGACTTTGGTGTGTATGTGATGGTTCCCTGTGCCAGAACTGTGGCACTCCATTGTGCTTTCAGTAATGTCAGTGAAGTAGCTTTAAAAAATCAGCTCCTGAATTATATGAGCCATCAACTCTACACTCTCCTTGATAATGCAAGCTTTGCAAAGTGTATTCTGTCATGATTCCTACAACATTTCCCCTACCAGCTTCTTGGACATCTTGGTTAAAGACTGAAATGCATGGCTTGTTGGGTGCCATCTGTCACTTAAGATAATGCCTCTGTTGAATATCAGTGACAATATCCGTTTCCCCCACACTACTGCCTGCTTTGTGAAAAAGGGGGTGGTATTCACAATCAGAACTCAAGAATATCTGTGCCTCTTTAGGCTTCTTTCTTTCTGGAAAAGCTAGAAAGAAAAGACAAGTCTTGTTAATCTTAACTTAGCTGGTCTTTTTAAAGCTTTGTGTGATGAGTGAGTCATTTGCTCAGAGGGTATCGATGTAAAATGGATTTACAAGAGACCATCAACCCATTACTTCTTTGTAGCACAAACTTTCCCATAGTTTTTACAAAGGGACAGGCTCTTCTATTTGAACAACTCTCTCTGTTTTAAATTCTTGGGATACAGATTAATCTTATGTTCTTTAGCTAATAACTGCCTGTGGAGACTAGTGGTTATGCAGAATGAAGTTTTATTGCACCACATTTCTAGTCCGTAGTGGAGGTTATCAAACTACTAAGAAGACTGCACTTAGTTTAGTGCCTTCTCTCTAAAATCAAGTTTCAATGACCCCAAAAAGCCTATCTGAAATTATAAATGACTATGACTATATTAGAGACAAGATAATCCTGTTTTTTGGAAAACAGCAAAAAATAAATGAGTCCAGAATTGTATTAAAATCTTAATGAAGAAACTTCAAAAATTATGCTTCTTGTTTTCCTTCACTACTTTTTTCATGCTTTGCAATTCTTCAGTGTCTTTCGGCTATAGATGCTCAAGTTTAAAGGAATTACTTTTTCTATAGTTTCTTCTCATTCTCTGATTTCTCTAGATCTAAGTCTGAGAATTCTTCATTGTTGGGGAAAATTTGGCAACACTTCTGTTCATGTATTATCAACACTTCTGTTTATGCATTTAAAATTACTGGAAATTTATGTGGATTCAGTTTTGTTGTTAATTTTGGCCTTTAAAATCTAATATTAGTCTAGGAAGCTTGAACCTTACAAGAACTGTATAAATTGTGTCCTCTGAAGTGTATCCATTTCAAATTTCTAAGAAGAAAACAATAGCTGCTGCCCACTGTTAGCACAAACCTCAGAGTCTGGCTTACTGACCCCTTTCATTTTAATTCAAATCTTTATTGATACATTATGAATACACATCATCATTGCATTCAACATTGAGATTTTTTACCAGAATATGACACCACTTGATTCTCATTTTCCCCCTTCCCCCAACTGCCCTGCAACCCCCTACCCTCTATATACATAAGATTTGTTTCCTTTTTTTTATTACTATCACATTATTTTCCCCTCTTTTTTACCCTTATACCCCCTTTCTGCACCCCCTTCATTTTGTCTATTCAAACTCTCTTCTTTTTTTCAAGGCCCATCCAAACCTCAGAGTCTGCTATAGGCCTTCAGTTTCCAAGTTGAGAGTAGTAAACACTAGCTGCTGCTTTCTCTTCCTTCTGCTCAATCCAGTTAGAAAACAAGACCAGTTCTATTCCTGAAATTTCTGTCTAAATTAAACAATTGTGCTCTTGACACTACTGTGAATGAAAAGCTTCCAGTGTTCCATATTGTGTACAGCATAAAGACTGCTCTTTCCTGGCATTATAGAAGCGTGGCTGTAGACCCAAATCTACATTTGATATTACATTTACTTTATCCATATATTTATTTTATTCTTCTAAAAAGCTACATATTTAGGGTTCTTGCTTAAAAGCAAAGTTAACTCATGTCAGTTTCTATCATTATCTTAAAAAAATTTTAAAAATTATATAGCAACAAGATACGTGTGGCACATACAAGTAGATATATGTACACGAGATGTGATCCCATCTACTTGGGAGGCTGAGGTAGGAGGATCACAAGTTTTGAGTCAACCTGGGGAATTTAGCTCAAAAGAAATGGACTGAAATGTCAGTCAGTCATAGGACACTGGCCTAGCACTCACTGAAGCATTGGCTTAAATCCTCAGCACTACAAAACAAAACAAACAATAACAATTATAACATCACATGGTGATTTTGGAAAAAATAAAAAATATAGAAGAGCAAAATGAAAACAAACAATGCAAACTCCCAAAGATAACACCAGGACATATCCCAAACTGTGCTTTACTAATCTCCTAGGAATCATTAAAGCCAGTCAAGTTGACAGTCAAGAATAGCTAGCATAGCTGTTTTTAAATGTTTTTCTTTTACAATTTAAAAAAATTCCTACAAATTTTATGAAACTAACATTGGGTATACATTCCTTATTTCTTAGGATGATTCTTTTTAAAATTTTAGTGTTTTAATATGGTGAAAGAATTTTATATATATACATGCATATATATATATAGACATACATTATGTAATTATATATTATTTATATCTTTTATTATTTTTATATTTTACATTATTACATATTGTATGCATTTATTTTTATTGAAAAATAGGTACATTTTATATACACATCATGATCACATTCAGTATTGACAATTTGTACCAGTATATGACATGACTTGATTCATTTTTTCCCATTCCCCTACCCACCCTACAACCCCACCCCTATGTACATAAGCTTTGTTTCCCTTTTTCAATCCCTAAAAATGGATTTTATTGATATATTTCATATAGTCACATTCAACATTGTGGGTTTGTACTAGTATCTGACATATTTTTATTTTTTATAATTGATTTTATTGGTACACTTTATATACATATCATGATCACACTCGACATTGAGAATTTGTTCCAGTATATGACAATTTAATTCTCATTTTTTGCCATAGCCCTGCCCACCCTACCACCCCCCTATATAAATAAAATTTGTTTCCTTTATTTGTTGTTATAATCTCATTATTTTCCCCCTTTACTACATTATGCTTTGAGTGTTTTCTATTTCACAATATATAACATACATTCTAGAATTCATTTACATCTTTATTTTCTCATACCAGAGAAAAGATACGATATTTAAACATCTGTGACCTATTTATTTCACTTATGAGGATATCCTCAAGGTATGTCCATTTAAGTATAAATGATTCAAACTTATCATTCTTTATGGCAGAGTAATACTCCATTCTATAGAAGAACCACAACTTTTTTATCCAGTCTCCAGTTGATGGACATTTGGGTTGTTTCCAAGATGTAGCAATCACAAACTGAGCTGCTATAAGCATGGGTGCACATATGTCATTGTGATATTAGTCTTTTAATTCTTTTGTGTATATACCTAGCAGAGCAATGGCCAGGTCAAATGGGACCTCAAATCCTAGTTTTGTTTTTTTGTTTTTGTTTTTGTTTTTGTTTTTGTTTTTTAGGTTTTTTGAGGCAGGGTCTTACTTTGTGGTTCAGGCTGGCCCTGAGCTCAGCCTCCATCTCACATCACAGCAATCCTCCTGCCTCTGCCTCTGCCTCCCAAGTGCTGGGATTACAGACATGAGCCACCATGCCCAGCACTGTGGTATGTGGTACTGGGTGCTGCTGAGCGTGAGTCTCCATGCCCAGTATGGTATGTGGTTACATGGGGATTGAATCCGGGTCCTTGTGCTTGCAAGACAGGCGCTGGAACCACTGAGCTAAGTCCCCAGCCCATCCAATTCTAGCTTTTTGAGGACTCTCCAAACTGATCTCCACAGGGGTTGTACGAATCTACAGTCCCACCAACAGTGGAAAAGGGTTCCTTCTTCTCGTCAGCCTCGCAACATTTGTTGCTGGCTAATTCTGAAATGGTAGCCATTCTATATGGAGTGAGATGAAATCTCAATGTTATTTTCATCTGCATCTCTTGAATGACTAATGATGTTGAGCGTTTCTTCATATGCTTCTTAGCTGCTCTTCTTCCTCTGAAAAATATCTGTTCATTTCAGATGTGCATTTATGAACATGGTCTTTAAATTTGGGTGGGTTGATTTTTTTGCGCTCTTTATATATTCTAGATAGTAACCCTTTGTCTTAGGAACAGCTGGTAAAGATTTTTTCCCACATTGTTAGTAACCTTTTTGCTCTGTTGGTGGTTTCCTTTGCTGTTCACAAGCTTTTTAAAAGAATGAGGTCCCATTTGCTGATTTCTTTTGCCAATTCCTGTGCTATAGAAGTTTTGTTCATGAAGTCTTTCCCTAAGCAAATGTCTTCAAGAGTTTTACAGCAGGCTCAGTGTCTGTTTTAATATGTAGGTTTCTTATCCACTTTCATTTTAGCTTGGTACATGGTGAAAGAGCTAGATCTAGTTTTAGTCTTTGGCAGGTTAAAGCCCAGTTTTTCCAGCACCATTTGTTAAAGAGGCTATCTTTCCTCCATTGAGGATTTTTGGCTCCTTTTTCAAAGATGAGGTGACTCAGTGTATCTGGAGTAGTTTCTGGATCTTCTACTCTGCTCCATTGATCCTCAAGTCTGTTACTTTGCTAGTACCATGTAGTTTTTATCATGATGGCTTTATAGTATAGTTTCAGGTTCAGAGTTGTAATACCCCCCCCCACACACACACACACCATGTCCATGTTGCTTAGAATTGCTTTGGCTATTCTAGGTCTTTTGTGGTTCCAGATGAAAGTTTGGAGTTTCTCTCTAGATCTGTGAAATATGCTGTTGGGATTTGAATCGGGATTGGGTTGAATGTGTAGAGTAGTTTTGGGAGTCTAGCCATTTTGACAATATTGGTTCTTCCTACCCAGGAGCAAGGTATGTCTTTCCATTTTTGGATATCATCTTCTATCTCCTTTTTCAGAGTGCTATAGTTTTCAGAGTAGAGGTCTTTCACCTCCTTTGTTAGATTGATTCCTAGGTATTTTTTGGGGGGGATGCTATTGTGAAAGAGACTGACTCCCCAATTTCTATCTCAGTAGGTCTACTGTTTGTGTATACGAAGGCTATTGATTTTAGAACGTTGACCTTGTAACAAGCTACACGGCTAAAATTGGTGATTGGGTCTAGCAGTTTTTTAATTGAGTTTTTAGGGTCTTCTAGATAGAGTATCATGTCATCAGCAAATAATGACGATTTAACTTCTTCTTTTCCAATCTTTATTCCTTTTATTTCTTTCTCTTGCCTAATTGCTATGGCTAATATTTCCAGAACTATATTGAACAGAAGTGGTGAGAGAAGACAACCTTGTCTTGGTCCTGTTCTTAGTGGGAAAGGTTTTAATTTTTGACCATTTAATACGATACTGGCTTGTGGAGAGCCGCGCTGGTGCCACACCTAAAAGATGGCGCTGGCTTCCTTTCTCTTTCCTCCTGATGGCGTGCGCTCCCTCTGCCACATGACTCCTTGCGGGGTACTAGGCTGACTCAAGCATAGTTTGGTTGCTGCGCGGACCAATGGTAGGCCACTACACCTGATCCCCTGATTGGCGGAAGAGATGCATATAAGG